>JWIW01000092.1:262450-403087 GCA_000966855.1 Fusarium sp. JS1030
TTTTTTTTTTTTTTTTTTTTTTTTTTTGATGGCGTGAATCATCGCCACTCTTACTTTTGCTGTATCTTGTTGGAACGCAAACGCCCTGAATAAAACACTTTCGTCTCTTCTCATCATCCACGGGTTCTTCACTCCCCTCCTTTCCTCCGGCCTCCTCTCACCCTCACCAACCCCAGCCATAGCAGTCTTAAGCAAGCAGTTCGCTGGCTCTCGACAATTCGCCTCGTGGAGGCAACATGGACGACATCGCAGTCGTCGGGATCGGCCTACGCTTCCCAGGCGATGCCACCTCCCCCGAGGAGCTGTGGAAAGTCTTGGAGCGAGGCGAATCTCAATGGTCCGAGTTCCCCAAGGATCGCCTCAATATCGATGGCTACTATCATCCTGGTGGTGACCGTCAAGGCAGCGTACGTCGACTCTCCACCCACCTGAATATCTCTAGCTTGAGGGGCGCAGTTGCTGAATGGCCCTAGATCTCCTTCCGTGGCGCCCACTTCCTGAAAGGCAGTTTCGCTTCGTTTGATGCTGCAGTGAGTCTTGCCTCCTTCCCCTTTTGAAACTCATCCTGTTGGGGTGACTCAGCTGACCGCATTTCCTTCCGTTGTAGTTCTTCTCGGTTGCAGCTGAAGACGCCAAGGCAATTGATCCTCAGCAGCGAATTCTCCTCGAGGTCTCGTACGAGGCGCTTGAAAATGGTATGGAAGCAAGGCCTCGTGTGGCCGTGACAGAACTGACGCTACAGCTGCAGCTGGAATCCGGAAAGAAGACATTGATGGCAGCGACACTGCAGTGTACGTCGGGTCCTTCGTCAAAGGTACGTGGAGCCTCTACAGCCCCCAGATGATCTTTGTGTCCTTCTAAACTCGCCCAGATTATGAGCAGGTTTGTCTACGAGACCCAGATTGGCAACCTCAATACGCCGCTACTGGCAATGGCATCGCCATCATGGCCAACCGTATCTCGTACTTTTTCAACTTGCACGGACCCAGCATGACTATCGATACTGGCTGCAGTGGCAGTCTAGTGTCTGTACATCTCGCGGCACAGAGTCTTCGAGTTGGAGAGTGTTCACTTGTAAGCCATTTTTCTGCAACTGTTTGGCTGGGTCTGACACGTTTCAAGGCCATTGCTGCAGGTGCTGGTATGATTCTCGCTCCCAATACTATCATGCCCATGACGGCACTCAACTTCCTCAGTCCTGATGGGAAGTGCTTCACCTTTGACGCCCGTGCGAATGGATATGGAAGAGGCGAAGGCATCGGTGTTGTAATTCTCAAACGTCTTTCAGATGCCCTCAGGGACAATGACACAATCCGTGCCGTCATCCGAGGTACAAAGGTCAATCAAGATGGTCATACTACAGGTTCGTCAAGTTACTTCGCACCATCTCCTTTGTCAGCTAATAATCCAAAGGCATCACACTTCCAAGCAAGGAAGCTCAAGTCGCCAACATAAATTCCATCTATGAATCCGTCGGGCTCGATTTCAATCAGACAGCCTACGTCGAGTGCCATGGTACGGGCACTCAAGCTGGCGATTGGCGAGAGCTCAAAGCCATTTCCGAATCCCTGGCTTCTGTTCGTGCTGTCGACAATCCCATCGTTGTCGGCTCGATCAAGCCAAACATTGGCCATCTTGAAGGTGCCGCAGGTGTCGCGGGGCTAATCAAGGGTGTCCTTACTCTGGAACACGGCAAGATCCCTCCCAACATCAACTTTGATAAAGGCAACCCTGACATCGACTTCGAAGGCTGGAAAGTCAAGGTGATTGCATGCTTATTCTTGTGCTCGAGCTTGCAGCTGACCACGTTTAGGTACCCAGGCGGATGCTCGACTGGCCTCTTCCTGGCCTCCGCCGTGTCAGTGTCAACTGTTTCGGCTTTGGTGGTACCAATGCTCATGTCATCATGGATGAAGCTCCTCGATACCTGTCAGCTCGCGGGCTCAAGGGCAACCACAATTCTCTTGAGGTCAACAAACCAGCATCAGAAGGAGAACCAAGTACCAAACATTGCAGTTTCAGTTTTGAACCCCAGCTGTTTTGTTTCTCATCACACGAAAAGTCCGGTGTTCGTCGCATCATCGAGTCGCATCTTCCTTACCTGATCTCCCAACAGGATGCTGGTATCGATTTCCTGAGGGACTATGCCTACACGCTCGGCTCAAGGCGTTCTGCTCTCGAATGGAAACATGCAGTTACTGCCAAGAGTCGAGACGACCTCGTTCAGAAACTTTGGAGCGTTGACGAATCTGAGGTCCTGCGCACTTCCAAGAAAAGAGAACCCAGGATCTGCTTCGTCTTCTGTGGACAAGGTGCGCAATTCGCACAAATGGGGAAAGACTTACTACCCTTTGAGGCTTTTCGTGATAGCCTAGAAGCTGCCTCCCGCTACATGAGGGAAACTCTCGGAAGCCCTTTTAATCTTCTTGCGGAGATTCTCAAAGACGTAACGCAAAGTCACATATCCGATCCCAGGATCGCCCAACCAGCAACCACTACCATACAAATTGCACTTGTTGATCTTTTCGACTCATTCCATATCACTCCCAAGTACGTGGTGGGTCATTCCTCTGGAGAGGTTGCGGCAGCGTTCGCGTCGGGTGCTCTCACCAGAGAAGCCGCCTGGGAAGTTGCCTACTATCGTGGCGTAGTGGCCTCCTCGATTACTCTCAAGGTTCCGGAACTTCAAGGTGCCATGATGGTTGTTGGCCTTTCTTTGCTTGAAGTCAAAGCTCATTTCAAGGTCAGCTCCTACGTTTGCGAGATCGCCTGTATCAACAGTCCTCGTTCCACCACCCTTTCTGGGAAAAGGGAGTGCATCGAGCGCGCTTTCAGTGACTTTTCTGCGAAGAATATCTTCTGCCGTGTTCTTCCCGTCAAGCTTGCCTACCATTCTTCGCATATGCTTTTGGTCGAAAACGAGTACAAGGCTGCCTTGGGGCTGGTGACTCCACGCAAGCACCTGAAGACTGTCACAATGTTCTCGTCAGTCACTGGGAAACACATTGATGGCTGTGATCTTGACAAGAAATACTGGGCCTCAAATCTAGTCTCACCTGTTCATTATTTCGCCGCCATGCAGTCGATGATGAATCTCCCTACAGACGAGCGTCCTGATACAATACTCGAGCTGAGTCCGACTTCAGTATTACGTTCTCCAACATTGGACATCATCTCGAGCGTTGGCCTCAAATCCTTACCAAGCTATCACTCTGCTCTGGACCGTAAGCTCCATGGGACCATCTCGCTTTTAAAGACCATTGGCGAGCTTTGGTGCCGAGGCTATCCCATCAACATGAAGAAGGTTGTTTCTCGAGGCTCTTACCAAGTCCCGCTCAAATGTCTGGCCGATCTCCCACCATATCCATGGAATCATGCCAAGTCGTACTGGCACGAGTCGCATCTTGGTCAAGCAAACCGGTTCAGAGAGTTCCCCCGACAAGACCTCATTGGTGCCCCAACAGCTGACGCCATCTCGTTTGAACCTCGCTGGCGCGGTTTCCTTCGAATTTCCGAGAATCCATGGATTCAAGACCACCAGGTGCAAAAGACCATCATCTATCCTGCTGCTGGCATGGCTACCATGGCTCTCGAAGGTATTCAGCAGTTGACGAAAGACAAGGGAAATCTACTTGGTTACGAAATCACCAATCTACGGATTGGCAGAGCCATGATCGTCCCTAGCACTGGACATGGACTAGAAATGGCCATGAACTTCAAACCTACATCCCCTGTTTCTTTAGATCAGAAGAATAGGAATTTCTTTGAATTCTCCATCTACTCAAAGCAGCTCAACGCTCCCTGGGAGCAGCATGCCACTGGTTTCATCCAGGTGCGTTACAAGCAAGGAGATTGGAAGGCTCTGTTCCGCCAGCATCAGAAACTGTTTGAGCTTTTTCAGACTACATGTAAGGAGTCGGTTGTCCCTCGACAGCTTTATGAGCTCCTCGACATTGTTGGCATGAACTACGGTACCTTGTTTCAGAACATCACACAGATTTCTAAAGGTGCAAACGCTTGTATTAGCAAGGTTCGTGTGCCCGACACGGAGTCGAAAATGCCTGCCAAGTTCGAATACAATCATCTAATTCATCCAGCCACTCTTGATTCGATATTTCAGACACTTTTTGCCATCGATAGCGAGCCGATGGTACCAACTTTTATCAAACGCCTATTTGTGTCGTCCAATACCTCCAGAGACCGGGGGAGTGAATTTACTGGGTACGCCACTGCCAGTCGGACTGGCATCCGTGATGCAGATGCAGACATTGCCATGGCGCAATCCGGCTGGAAGCTGCCATCTGTCATCGTCAGCGGCCTTCATTTCACAGGCATACCCAGCCCCTCTCCTGGTACCGGTGGATTTCTCCCCAATAATCGCACGCTCTGTACTCAGTTCATATGGCAAGAGGATTCCGCGTTTGCCAAAACTGGACAGCTGGAGCTCTTTGCCATGCTTCATGCATACAAGTACCCTGGGCTTTCCGTTCTCCAGGTCGGAGGCAGCTGGCTGACCGCGCGAGGAATAATGGACACATTTTTCCACGCCAAGGGCCAAAGACCGTGGCTTTCTCGGTATACCGTGGCTCAGGTCCATCCCCATGAGAATACTCTGGATATTCTCAGTCATGTCAAAGGGACACCCATGGAACCATTCGTTGAAAAGAGATCTGTAGATGGCTCTGAGCCTTTGCCAGAATACCAACTCATCATTGTCTGCACCCAAGAGAGTGTCGATACTGCTGGCCTCTTGAGCCGCCTAAAACCATCCGGCTGTCTTTTAGAATGCTATCGCCCAGTCAACGGAGAGCCCGTCCAAGCAGAAGTCCTTCGGCACACGCACAAACAAGATGGCAGGACCACAGAGATGAGATTCCGAGTTCGCCGTCAGCCCTCCCCTCAGGATGCCATGGCCATAGCTGATCTAATCATACTATTGCCCAACCAGCCTCAGCCAGAAGCGCAATCCCTTGCTGGAAATCTCATTATTCACCGAGGCCCTTCCCTGAGTATCCGCACCATGCAGCTTAGCGAAGTCAAGGACGAACCCGAAAGACTGAAAGGCAAAGTAATCATTTCCCTACTGGACTTTTCTGTTAGTGGGAGCATGGACGCCTCTGTTTTCAGCTGGGATGAAACAGAATTCCATGCTTTTCATGTCCTTCAAAAACATGCCAAGGGAATTATCTGGGTTTGTCGAAGTGCGAACATGACAGTGCACAATCCTAGAGGCGCCCCGATCCTGGCCTTGGCTCGCGCGGTGGTCTCAGAGGATCCGCTCAAGACCATCGTGACGCTAGATCTAAGCAAGGAGACGTCACTCAAATCCATGGCACTTGTTAAGAATATCTTCTTTGTCTTCTACCAGACGTTCAGTGTTAATCATGGCTCAGCTTCTCGTGAATTAGAGTATGCCGAGCGGCAAGGCAAGCTCTTCATCCCCCGCCTAGTTCCCATTCATCAACTCAACGAGATTGTTGAAAACGGCGCCTCGAATGAACTGACCAAGGTGCCTTTTCATGCCTTCCGACGCCATCTGAAGTTACAGATACTGCGGCCTGGCCTTGGTGAGGGCGGCATGATCTTTTCTGCTGGCACCACTTTCGGCCCTAAGGCCGGTGAGGTCGAAATCATGTACGAGAGAGCACCTATCAACCATGTCGATTTGGAGACTGTAATGGGTCGAACTGTTGATTCGGAGATCGGGTCTGATATATGCGGTCGCGTCGGTCGCGTCGGCCGCAACGTGTCCGGCTTAATGGTGGGCGATCGTGTCAGTGGCCTTACCGTCGGCGGCTCGATTCAAAGCAATGCCAACATTGACTGCCGTTTTGTCAGGAAATGGTCATCCGACCTGCCCCTCAGTCAATGCGTCAGTGCTTACCACTCTCTTATCAAGGTAGGAAGGTTGGGCCGAGGAAGATCGACGCTCATTCACGCTGGAGCAAGCTCTTTTGGCTTGGCCGCCGTCATTGTCGCGACTTATCACTCTGTCGAAGTTTTTGCTACTGTTATGGGAACAGCTTCTTGTCGGCAACGAACAGTACTAGAGTCGCTTGGCGTGAAGAAAGACCACATTCTAGAGGCAGATTCGGATAGCTTTACCAGAATTGTCCGTGACCGCACTGGAGGCAAAGGCGTCGATCTTGTCTACAACTCGACACAGAACCATCTTGAAACCAATTTTCATTGTGTTCGCAGCGGCAAGTTTTCTCTAATTTCTATTCCGCGTATTCTAATACTTGTTAGGGGGCACAATCGTTCAGTTTGCAAGCCATTCACCCTGCCCGCCAACCGTCCGTGTCACATCGACCTCAGCGTCGTTTGTCAACTTTGATTTATCAAGTCTACTAAAGCATGATGCAGACTACGTCGCGGAACTACTTGATGAAATTGTCAAGCTCGCAGAGGGAGCCGAAGTCAAGTTCACTATTGATAACGACCTCGTCAAGAATGTCCAATTGTCCAACCTCAGGGGTGCATTCGGTTTAGTTCAGAAGAGCCCACACCTTGGATTTGTCTCTGCCATTGCCGACCCTAAGACCAGTCCTGAGGTAGAGATTGCGACGGCAAAGCCAATCAAATCTCTTCACCAGGCACTTTTCAGAGATGCGACATATGTTCTAGCCGGCGGACTAGGTGGCCTCGGCCGCAGTATCTGCAATCTCCTAATCAATAACGGAGTTAAGCATGTTGCCTTTTTGTCGCGATCGGGTGCTTCATCGGAAGCATCTCGTTATTTTGTCGAAAACCTCAAGAAGAAAGGAGTCAATGTGCAAGTCTATCAAGTCGATATCTGTGATGCAAAGGCTCTCCAAAAGGTGGTCAAAGAACGGATATCGATAGAAATGCCTGTGATCAAGGGCGTCTTTCAATGTGCCGCTGTCATCAAAGACGCGGTTTTTGACAACATGACTTACTCTGACTGGGTCACAGCAGTCAGACCTAAGACGATCGGTTCCCAGAACCTTATGGACATCATCTCAGCACCCTGCATCGATCCTTTTTTCATTTTCCTTGCCAGCTCAGCAGGAGTCATCGGCAATCGTGGCCAAGCCAACTACGCCGCGGGAAATTGCTTTGAGGATGCTCTGGCTCTCAACTATCGTCTTCAGGGCAAACACGCAGTGTCTATTGATCTCGGCCCAGTTCTTGGCGCAGGGATGCTTGCAGAAGATGAAGAGATCCTTGACATGCTCCGAGCAAGTGGCTTCTACGGTATCCGACACCAAGACTTTCTCACTGTAGTGACACATGCTATCACCATGGAGATTGCACCAGGTGTCCCAATGCCCCCCCGTGTCATCATGGGCATTGGCACCGGTGGTCTCATTCGACAGAATCAACCAGCCGATCCGTACTGGTCCCGCACTTCTCCATACGGCTATCTCAACCTTGTGGACATGCCACCCCCTAATCTGACAGTGGTCGACGACTCCGCAAATGTTGACATGAGGTCTAAGCTTGGCTGTTGCACGGACATGGATTCGGCGGCTGAAATTGTGACGACAGGTCTTTCTCACATGCTTGCCAAGGCAATGAATATGCTTCCAGAGGAAATTGATACAGGCAAGCCCCCGAACGTGTACGGCGTTGACTCGCTTGTTGCGGTGGGTGTTCGAAACTGGGTTGTCACCAATTGTGGTGTTGAAGTGTCAGTGTTCGAGGTGCTGAGCGACAAGACTATCGGCGAGCTGGCAATGGAGATTGCGACGAAGGGTGGATTCGGCCTTAAGAAGAACTGAGTCTTGGTAGTGAGTGAATGGGCGAGTGAGTGTGGTCGCTCGCATGGTTCGGAGCAGTAGAGCCTTCCCAAACGTGATTGCGTCGAGGCAGATGGGTAGATGTGTCGGTGTTGAGGTTAAGATCACGATGGGGGTAAGACAAGCATCCATATGTGAAGGTATTAGGAGGACAACTGACATTTGTTTAGAAGTAGAGTAATGACATTTGCATAGGCGTTCATGGTGAATCGACTGCAACACGGTTATTTGTCTGTTTTACTTTATAGCACCTAGCAAAAGGGATAAAAGTATCACGATCGGGTATCTCATAAAAAAAAAAAGGAACAAAATAGGCTTCATACCCAAGCCAAAAATCTCAAAAACTCAATACAGCAGGTCATGCTGCATCTCACATAACAACACAATGACTGACTTCCAACTCTATCCAAATTGAACGCGTTGCAGGTGGCCAAATTGAAGAGGATAAAATGGCACCTCTCTTCCTTGGCCACTTCCAACCTCAACCTCTCACCTCAAACCTGAGACCAGCAGCCAACCAGGCCCAAGGTCAGTACGTCTGATAACCATGACTGCTTCAAGTCACATCTGGTTGCCAAGGCCACTCAAGCTAACAGAAGGCACAGCCGTCACAAATGCCTACAAAGCGATTGATTTTCCAATCAACTGCCCACATCGGGGCAGTTGCCTAATATGAAATAGGGGACTTCTATGACAAAGAAGACGCAACACGGTTATAAATACAAAAGAGGCCAATAGCAACAAACTAAGGACTTACACGTGTTATTAGTCTAAACTTCTGTTAGGAGAAGCACACATAGAGTGGTAATGAACCTAGTTCTCTATTCCACGTGTTTGTTTTCTTAACGAACACGCAAGTAGATGAGGCCTTGGCGGCAATAGCAAAAAGAAAATGTAATGCGTAATCTGGGAATCGAACCCAGGGCTCCCCGACGTTACTCGAATGGCAACGGAGAATTTTACCACTAAACCAATTACGCTGAATTAGCTGTACTGCTTGGTAAGAGCGAAGACTCTTTCTAACTATACTGCCGAGACAGATTGTACTGACTGGAAGACTCATTACCTTGTTCCGTCTCATCTAGGCCTCTTCCTTAAGTCTGTTTACATCCTCAATTACCTCCTTCTTTGTTTCACTCTTAGGTTGCCAAACGGCCTCAACGATACCCATCCTACAGCCTTCAACTCTTGTAACACCCTAAAGGTAATACATCAGCATACACCGATTGCGAATCGACAAACATCACGACATGACACCTACCTTGAATACAAAGCGTTCATCGGCCGATTTGAAAAGCTCCTCAAATTCTTTCTCAGTCCGCTCTTGGGCATTCAGGATCGCTAACATGAGTATGTCCATACTGCGCATAATCTTCTCGTCCCAAGGGTTCTCGGACCCAGGCTCCCGAAGGCAGTGATCGTTGATCAGAATGCGCGCGCCAGGTTTGAGAGCTGGAATGAGGTTCTGAATGATCTTGACGGCGTATGGGGTTGAGTAGTTGTGGAAGATCCATCGAAAGTAATATACTGGCCAGTCCCATGTTAGCACACACTGTTCAAGAAACAGGGTCAGGTTCGCACCATCAGCACCCTGCACAGGCTGCTCTGTAAAGAAGTCATGGCCCTGAAGCATGATGCGTCGAGCCACGTCTTCTTCGGCGCAAATTGGATTTGGTGCGCTATCAATCGTCCGTGGCAGATCCTGCACCACAAACTTCATCTTCTTCCACTTTTTACCCAGATCGACACACACGAAGCCATGACTTCCTCCGACATCGACAAATGTTCCTTCAACTGAATCCACTTCGGAAAAGTCATAGTTATCGACAAAATACTGGACTTCGTATCCCTCGCCGCCGGTCAAGCTAGCCATGGCCTCGCCCATTCGCTTTGCTCGCGCGGGATTCTTGCCAAAGGTTGCGAACATTGGCTCCTTATCGACCGTATCAAAAGCAAAGTTAAATCCAGTGCGTGTCAATGAGGTGGCTTCCGGATAGGCTCGGAGGGCCTGCAACGAGTGAGCAGCAGCAGGGAAAAGATCTTCCCCATTCAAGCCCACCCACGCCTGGAGGCTTGCATCTTCAGCAAGCATCCTTGAAGCAGCAGTATGAGTAACAAATCCTGGAGTTGGTTCCTGGAAGATGTTGTTGGTCATGGCATGGCGCAAGCTGCGAGCCAAATTGATGGGATCCAGCGAAGTCTTGGCTTCAAGTTGAGCTAGCGCAATGGGTTCATCCAGAGGAACAAGCTTGGCTTACAATAGTCAATTGAAATTCGCGGAGCAATAGGAGAAAGCTTACGGATTCCATAGCTGTTGAGAATCTGGAGGCTCAGAGTATCCATAAACTTTGTACCATGTCAGTCCTGAAAGCAAGTCCAATATGTGGTCACATACACTCCATATACCCCATCTGATGCTCTCCCGCGGCCCTCGTACAAGCGTGCCCAGTTCTCTTGTGGCGTATACAACCTCCTGGCGGCTCCTTTGGATCTCATCCGGCAACTTTGGAAAGTCTCCTGGAGCGTCGGCCCCGAAGCCTGGGTCCGGAAGATTATGGTCCTTCAGGTACTTATCAAGCTTTTCAGTCTCCTGGGTAATCTTCTTGGCCAGTTGAATCATCTGAGACGCTCCCAAAGTCTTGTCCACTACTGCAGTGGACTCTGTTGTTGTCGTGGCCTCCGCAGAAGATGATCCTGAAGGGCGACTGGGCTGTTCACTCTTGGAGATCAACTGAGTCCATCCATTTAGCGATACCCGCTTCTGCTTCTTCTGGTCGGCATCCGTCGCCGGCGAGTATGAATTCGTGATTGGTGAGCTTTGCAGCCATGATGGAACTCGGAGTTTGCCCATGTCGGAACGTCTCTTGGGCAGAATCTCTATGTCAGAATAGTTGACTGATCTTGCAGATGAAAATGGGATTTCTCCGCTTGCGGCGGTGTTAGTTATAAAACGTTATAGTTGGCTCTCGACCCGGTAATCCGCAGGACTGCACGAAGTTGTCTCAGTTGGGACCAACACCCCAGAAGCAATTTAAGACGCTTGAACCTGCCTACTAGACTATCAGAAAGCCAATAGTTCTGGCACCCTTGGCAGCACTAGTGATAAAGATGCATGCATCAGGCGTCTCCTAGTAACTCTTGGGGTTCTTGTGGCGGACGGGTTTGTTTTAGTCGTCTGTCGATCTGCGAGGGGTACTCAAACCAGCTCTTAGATGCGAGGAAGCATGATTCCTGAATGCAATTCGCAATTTTGAGCAAGGCCAGAGCATGGTTGCCCCGAACCCAGATGCAAAGGGGGCTATCACCCAGGGAATACAGTGATTCGGACTGGTCAGCTTCTTGGGCTGTGTGCATCTCAATGGGTCCTGCATGCGGTACAGTGGAACAGTTTGCCAAAGAAACAGTCCATTGTTGCGCCCCTAAGGTAATGACAGCAAGGATGAGACCGCCCCGGAACGTACAGTAGGTACATTTTTAACATTAACTATTCGTCCAGCCTGGACCAGGGTGGTGGTGTCCAATGTCACGAACGTGGATGAGGGTGTCGGCGAAGGTTTTCAGCCTTTGAACGATCGTGTAATAGCGCTCAAGACGCGGGTGAAAATTGCAGAGCACGCCCCGTTAGCGACACGCTCATGTATACAACTTCCCGTAAGCACATCATACCGGCGGTTCAGCCACATTAGTATTATTAATATCCAAGAGACTGGCGCATAATCAGAGATGGGTCTTGGATCGGATGTCTTGGAACCTGTGGTCGTATCTAATCCAGCATTGGATGCTTGCTCAAGTGATGAGCCACCGTCCCTTTTCGGGTCTCCGGGAGTCTGGACCAAGTAGGCAAAATCAGGCGCGGCCAAGAACGGCGGCGAACGGCCCCCGATCGGGTCTGTGTCCATTCCATCTCCCCATAGCGGCCCCACGGGCCCCTCGCTCGTGCGGGCCGGCGCGATGCGCTCCAAATTGAGATTGCACCTGGGCGCTTCATCATTGGCGAGCGACTCATGAGCAGTGGAGGAGGTTGCGTCTGCAAAAGTCTCGTCTTGTTAGGCCGCGTCCGCTTGTCCCGGCTCTAATGTGGCTTTTGCCCATAGATGATGTGCATCGGCATGTACAAGAGTGCCGAGTTGTCGTTGTATGCCCTTCGCACATTTACAAGAAGCACCTCGACCTGCTCACGGTCCCACCCCAAGCCCCGCGTTAGAGGGCCCATTGCAATTGCCTGTAATCCATCTGACAAGATCGTACGCCAGTAGAGGCCCACGGTCTTGAGGACCTTGTTCTTGGGCCATGTCCCGATAGGCACGTGAAAAACTCGCTCCGTGACATTGACGAACCCTACTTCTCGCATCTTGGCTGCCAAATCGCCTCCTGCAGCAGCATGGAAGTTGACCCCGAGAGCCGCAAGGCCCTGTGTGATGAGCGACCAGTATTGGGCGACAGGGTGTGCATCCGGAGCAACAACGCCCCCAGTCTTTGCACTATGAGGATAATGGTGAATTTCTTGGAGTTCTATCCAGCCTCCAGGTTTGAGATGTCTATTTCGAGGTTAGTGACCAGCCAGTCAATGAGAGGGGGAGCTTACTCCAAAGAGCGTTGAAAGAGGCGCGGCCAATCTTTGATTGCCATCACAGTATGTCGAGAGTGGATATAGTCGAAGTGGTTCCCAGGGTGTAGCCAGGGAGACTCCACGTCGTCCACCATGAAACGAACGTTGGGTGGTAGCCAGTCGGGCTGAATAGGTGAAAGATCAATACCCAGGACGGTCGCGCTCGAGTATTGATCACCCACTGTTGTAGTGTTAGTTTGTGACCTTTTCCAGGATTATAATCCAAAGTCAGCTTACTCTCAATCGCCCAGATACCGGTGCCCGTGCCGACATCCAAAACATTTTGCGGATGACTCCCTATGGGGGCAAAGTGAAGCTTTTGACTGCAGAGCAACTTAACCATAGCATGCTTCATGTCTTCTCTCTCCTGCTCCACATCTTCGTTGGGGAAATTGTAAGTCCCCTCGCGAAATTTATGATAACGCCGACCATTCTCGTACATGTAATTTCGAACAGAGGATCCAACTGAAGTGCTCGCGGATGAGACACTGTCGCTTTCGTAGCCTCCGTCAGACGTGTCGCCTGCTGTGCTGAACTCGTCACTATCGGCGATGATGTTGTCTTCAGCCTGGGTCAAGGCTTGCAAGGAGAGGTCTTCTTGCTCGGTAGTCGACAAATCAGGGAACATGGAAACACCGTTGGGATGGGTTAGGGGAGACACTATAAGAGACATCGGACGTCGTTTCTCTTGGGACAAGCTTGTATCGGCAACCTCTGCGAGTGCTGCTCTCTGCCCTGGAACATGTTTGTCTCGGGGGACATCACCATCGGTCTCCTCAGGCTTCGTAGACATTGGCTTTTGAGAAGGTTCGGGGCCGGAACTTGCTAGGGCTGCAGAGAACTTCCCAGTCGGCGGTCGAGAGTTGGTTTGGGAATGACTGATGACTTGTTCAACTAATCTCGTTCTCGGCGTGGGTTGGGCATCTCCTCTGTCTGGTACATGACGTTGAATAGCCGATGCTTCGGTATCATCTCGGTCGGCGGGCTGGGTAGTACTCGAAGTCAAGTCGCCGTGGGCGAGAGACTCGTCGGGGCTCATAGTTTCTCCGTGGGCAGAGAGCGGAACTGTCCGTCCGACAGCCCTTTTTTTTCTGTTCCTGGTCCACGGTACTGTACTGTACTAAGGAAAGTATGTGCCGGGAGCGAAGCGGATATAAGCTCATGAGCTTGCACTTGGAGGGTAGAGGAAGGCTGGGGAGCCTCCAAGTATAAACTGGGCAGTGTTGAGAGGGCCGCTTTTGTGGGAATTCATGACCCTCTAGTGTCCATTCATGCGTGTGTTTTGACTGTGCCAGCGGGCATCGGGTCGTGGCAGTCGGACAGCAGCAGTTGAGGCGCAAGACAAAGGGTCGAGCGGGATGATGATGCAGCTCAGGCTTGGCGATCAGGGCGAATGAGATCCGACGGGAGGCTTTTGAGGGCACGCTCTGGTCCAAGCGGTTTTGAGTGCAGCAAGGCCGCAGCGCTGCTGAAGCACCGTGGAGAGTATGTTACCTGGGGGGGCTTTGGTGAATGGAAGAATGAGGACGTTTTCCTGGGCTCGACACCAATCTACTTTCCTCGAAGCTTACACAATGGAGGGATGGAAGGGGCGGGGCGGGTGCATCCAGGTCCAAAAGGAGGGAGCTAAGTATGCGCAGTCTAGCTCCTACTTCGATCTACTAATACCTCTAGGCCGGTAGGGAAGGGGGGGCCGAGGGCATGGAGAGATGTTGCCAAGAAGTGGCAGGTTTGGCGAGTGAAACTGCTCGTACAGCGAAGCCCTACGGACCAGGCACTCACTGCGGGATCCATAAGTGGGCATGTCTATGTGTTTTTGCTTTGTCTGAGAGGTAGAGTCGTCTTGGCGGGTTGGGGTTGATAAAGGGCGGAAAACTCGGTTCTGGCTGCTTGAAACCGTCCAGCCGCCTCCCCAAGTGACGAGTCGGTTGTCTACTTGGTGGACAGCCACTTGTGTGGTGAGGGACGTATGTTTCCGTACCAGAGTAGGATGTGTACGTCCAAGTCACTTTGGGCCACGGACATGATCTCGGCCGATAACTTACCGGCCCAGGTGAGTCGATCGACTGGGTCCATGGCCATGACTCTGTTGTGATTTGTTAGATGGCAGGTCTATCAGATTGCTTTTCTCGGACCAACATGCACACTTCTCCAGCAGCCACTTCACGACCACAGCACTCAGGCAGCTGGGACCTCCAAACAGGCAAGCAGCTCGCGGTCGACATGTCGTCCACACCTCTCGCACATGCTTGTTTTAATCGACGACTGGAATTCATCCCAGCAGAACCCGGCCAGGTGGTTATTACCATGCAGGGTAAGTGACCACAAGCCACTGAACCACACCACATCACCAATACCGAGAAATCGCGGGCCACAAGTATCCACTTTTCTGTCAAAGACATTCCAACGTCATCCATAAACCGACCCGAGGCACTCTCTTTACTGTGCCCGAGCCTCGTTGGCTGCCTTCCGAAATGTCTCGCCCGACTGACTTCACCCACTGCGTCGGTAGCCCGGCCTTTAGGCCCGAGGACCTCATCGAGGATACCGACCGCCAGAAGCAAGCTCTGGATCTGCTGGCCCACGATGACCTCTACAACGCCAGCCGAGTGTTGCTGCAGCTCCCCGAGCAGGACCTTTACACGTACCATGCCATAACAAGTGTCAAGCTCGCCCAAGTGCAGCACGTTGTTGGTCTTGGCGGCGTCAACGGCTTACACTCCTGGTACCGCAACGAGGACGGCTCGCCTGTAAGGACTCACCTTTCAACGACCCTAGAGACGCAAGAGACGAGAAGAGGCTGAACAGGCCGCCGCAGAGAGATCCGCCTACGCAGGCTGACATTGAGGCTTACATCTCAATCTTCAGCCCGGCGACGGCCACTGGCCCGGTGCTCAAGAACCTGGGAACAAACGCCAAGAAGGGCTCGATCAGAAGCGAAGTGGCAGCCAGCCTCGAGGACAAGCGATATCTGCATTCCGCGCTGGCGGCCAAACTAACCATACCCAAGTGCAAGAAACCGCCGAGCACGAACCCGTATTTCGACTTTTGGGCGTGGTCGTGCCGGTCGCTCAAGTGGTGCGGCCCTTGCCCGGCAGCTGAACGTGTGGCCACGAGCCATCACATCCTGCCCATCTTCATGCACCATTTTGGCTGCGCAACACCGTCGCATGAGAGCCTAGCCATGCTCAAGATGCTGGCCGACGGGCGGCCGATAGCCGACATTGGCTCAGGCAACGGCTACTGGGCATTCATGCTTCGCCGTTACGGCCTGACGGTGCGCCCGGTCGACAACATGCAGAGCGAATGGCGAGTCAACTGGGTCAGCGACACGGTCATATCGGACGGCGTCCAGTGGCTGCGCAAGAACGCAGGCGGAAGGGACATGGTCCTCCTGCTCGTGTATCCTGTTGTCGGCGGCGGTGTTGGCGGAGGCATCGAGGGAGAGTTTACAAGGAGCTTGGTGACGGCATTCCAAGGCAACACGATCGCGGTCGTCGGCACGCAGAACCACAACGGTTACACAGGATTCAAGGGCATGATCATGGATGAATTCATGGAGAGAGAGCACAAGGAATGGACCAAGGTAGTTCAGATCCCCCTGCCCAGCTTTGCAGGGAAAAATGAGGCGCTCTATGTCTTCCAAAGGGGAGAGCGCGCACCCCAGCAAGAATAGGCCGTCAAGTCGAAGGCGTTGTCACCGTGTTACTCATCCGCTCCCGGGATGCCACTCACAAACAGCAGCCACGCTAGCGCCAGGCATCGATGGAAAATAGAGAGGGTCGATTTATGTTCAAAATGCGCCATTGCCGTCCCTGTATCCTCTCGAGAGCGATAGTCGTGCGTCTTGACTCGCAAAAGGTCCGCCAAACGTCGGGTGCTGATCGGGGACAGCAACCATGATGTCAGGGATGGAACGTCTCCTCTCTGCAGTGGTGAGACAGTGTGTTGTGTTGTTTGGTCATGACGACTGCCTACACCCATATCATGGGCTGCCAGCCTGCCAGCCAACCGCTCTCTCGTCCATCCAGCTTCAATGGCCTTGATAGATCAGCGGACTTGCTAGAGCCGTCTCATACTGTACATGATTGTTTTGACAAACAATGCATGTTTTGGCCCCCAATCCCAATTCCACAAGGGTGCACAAGAAATGCCGTCGTCAGGTCACATCATCCAACCCCCGCCAGCCCCGCCAGACAGCTTGCGGTCCCCTGTCGTCAGCCTCTCGTGCGCTGAACAGCCACCCATCAGTCCCCAGCAAGCGGCCCGGTCAACTCTGTTAGCGCTCGGGGTCGCGACGGAGCCTCTCCACTGCCTGCGCGCTATTGGCCTGCCCTGTGGGCATCTCCTGCAGAAGCTGGCACGGCTCCAGGCTGCTCGCGGGCCTGTGACCAACAGCGAGAGCAGAGACGGCTTGGGATGCCCTGGCGCTTGGCGCAAACCCCTCCCCTCAGAGCTTCTCGTGCTTCTGCAGGTGAGGAGGTTTCAGCCCCAACGCCGGGCTTGCAGCGGGCCATTTTTTGCCTAGGCCTCGGACTGCCCGCCTCTGAGCCATTGACGCGGCGGCGTGTGACCAGCGGGAGAGGGAGACGGAGAGGGAGAGCCTTGCTGCTGCCGGAAGCTGCTTCGGGCATCGTTGTTTGCGAGTACGAGGCCTGTCGCCGATGTTTGCCCTCTTGTCTTTTTATTTCTCTCCTCCCCCTCCCCCTTCTCCAGCATTGTCTGTCCCTCAGCGTCGTCACGGACCCCGCGAACCCCCGCGCGCGAAAACACAACCATAGGTTCCCCCGCTCCGCCGAGATAACCTACCATCTAGATCTTGTTCTGGAGCGCTGGGCCTGAGCGCCGAGCCGAACAAACCAGCGACATCATGTCTCTCAAGGTCGACGACCGCGACAGAAAGGGCCGCTCCAGGTCCCGGTCTCGTGATCGCCGCTCCAAGGACGATGCGGCGCCCGAACGCCCCGTCTACGGCGACATTCGCGAACCTAGCTACATCTACCCCGAGGACGATCTTGACGATCGCTACAGTCGTCCCGGTGGTCCCCAGGCCAGCGGCGCTCTCCCATATCCCGAGGAGGGCGGCATTTACCCCATGGCCCCCGGCGACCAAGGGTCCTATAGCTACGACTCCCAGCCGCCTACCTACCGAACAGCCTCTCCCTCCCGCGACTCGTCGTACCTGGCCTCGCACGACAAGGTCGATAGCAATCTGCCTGGGGCGTTCCCAGAGGACAACCGCCGCGACAAGGATAGGGAGCCCCACGTTCACTATGCAGAGCCCCGTGATGAGAAGCCGCAAGAGGACAACAAGTTCAAGTTTCTCCCGCAAAAATATAGCAACATGTTTGGTTTGGGGAACAGCGGCCATTCTTCAGACTCGGAGAAGGAGAAGGAAAAGAAGGACGGCCGCAGCCGCAAGGACAAGTATGACGATGACCTAGCCTACGGGAAGCCAGCCGTGCCTCGCCGTCCCAAGGGCCCGTCAGAGGACCTGGCTTATGGCAAAGCTGCCGGAATACCTTCAACTGCAAGCCAGGCCATGACAACTTACGCTGCCGCCCCTGCCCCCGAGGAGCAATACTATGCCCAGCACCCACCCAGGTACGGACATGGTCAACACGAGAAGGACCCTGATAAACGTCGCCCCGTCAGCCCGGCCGTGGACGAGTATGGTCCACGTAGGTCAAAGGAAGACACACGCCATGGTGACCATTACGGCTCAGCTCCTAATGTCCTGACTGTCGAGCCCAGAGACCATGATCGTGATAGATCTCGCGACCGCCGTAGGGACAGGTCTTCTGATGCTCGAGGTAGCTCCGATCGGCTCAATACTGACTCCAGTAGCCGAAAACGTGAGAAGTCCCGAGAAAGATCTCATCGAAGAGAAAAGTCGCCCAGTCGAGACACCTTGACCGTCGACCGTCACCACCATCGGCATCGGTCGCGGTCAAGGGACGGACACCGCAGCCGGAGGGACAAGTCCCCTCAACCCCCGACCGAGAAAATGTCGTCCCTCAGCGTCAACACCGGACTGGCTGTTGGCGGCCTGGCCGGCGCAACTCTTGCCAACGCGCCGCCGTCACCCATGCTGGAGTCGTACTACGGTACCTACCAGGCCTGCTCGCCCATGCCTTCGCCGCTCTTGATTTCTTCCCAATACCCAAACGATGACAGCAAGGCCCTTGAGGCCCTGTCCCCTCTTGGATCTGACAACGAGGGTGATAGCAAGCGCCGCAGCCGACGCGCCCGCTTCCATGATCCTGAAGATATCACGACCCAGCTTGCACAAGCTCTCAAGGGTAGTCGCCGACCTGACACTGCGCCGCTCATTGAGATTCTTCCCAGCTTGACCCATGACCAGGTCATGGAGTTGCGCGCTGAGTACAAACGGCTCGTGAAGACGGGCTCGGAGCGCAAGGGCGTCAACGTTGCCAAGCACATCCGTGCCCGCCTCAAGGATGAGGACCCCCTGCTTATGAAGGCCTGCTACTCTGTTGCCTTGGGTATGTGGGAGAGTGAGGCCTACTGGGCCAACTTCTGGTACCAGGGCGACAAGACCCGCCGCGAGCTTCTGATTGAGTCTCTGATGGGCCGCACTAATGGCGAGATTCACCTCATCAAGGATGCTTTCACAGACAAGAAATATGACAACAGCCTCACCAAGTGCATGAAAGAAGAGCTCAAAGAGGACAAGTTTAAGAAAGCCGTCCTCTTGGTTCTCGAAGAACGGCGCATGGAAGAGTACGACCACTACGGTCGTCAGTTGCAGCTTGACTACGGCCTGGTTGACCAGGATGTTGCTGACCTGCGTCGAGCCGTGAGGTCAGAAAAAGGCGGCGAGACGGCCATGATCAACATCATCGTGCAGCGCAGTGACTCTCATCTACGAGCTATTCTTCAAGAGTACGAGCGGCAGTTCCGTGCCAACTTTGCCCGAGATGCCCTCAAGAAGAGCGGAAACCTGGTTGTAAGTGTTGAAACATCCCATGCCTTGATAGCTAGCGAGGTCTAACATTAGTCCAGGGCGAACTTCTTGCGCACATTCTCAACGGCGTCATCAACCGCCCTGTCCGGGACGCCCTCCTCCTACACCACGCCATCACAGCGTCTCGCAAGGACGGGCTCCGTCGAGAGCTACTCATCTCGCGCCTCGTTCGCTATCACTGGGACCCGCATCATATGCGAGCCGTCAAGCAAGCTTACCGTGAGCGTTACGGGCGAGGTTTGGGCGAGGCAGTTCGAGAGGTGACGAGTGGCGAATGGGGACTATTCTGCAGCGAGCTGTGCATCGCCCGGATGCCTGATGATGTGAGAAAATTTGACAAGATCAGCTATAGTGCGAGGTGAGCGTAATGACCCAGCATGAGCGGGATGGTGACATACGTGCTATGGGAATATAGCATCTGTATATTGGTTATGCATGCATGAGTTGAACGTTGGAATAATGCAGTCACGGCCTTGTTTCTTTCCCTTGCTTGTTTCTTTGAAGCGTCCAGATAGGTACCAAAAGCCCCATAGATACATACTTCGAATCCATCTCCTTCGTCGGTACTTCTTTTCGCGATGACAGACACAAAACAGCTCCGTGATTATGGCCTCTTCGGGCCTTTACCTCCTCGCCCTCCTTTGCCCTGCCCCTTGCCGCCGCCGCCCTTCTTCCCGGCACCTCCGCCTCCACCTCCTCCACTGCCACCAGACATCATGACCCTCACCTTGCCAACCGGCACGACATTGAATGTCTCTTCAGGCTTGAGCGCCTTGATGAGCTCAACTTCGCGTGGCCACATGCGCTCTGAATCACGGGCACTGTCGTCCACAGCCCCTTTCTTGCCTGAGTCGGCCTTCCACCGATCGAGGACCTCCTTGACCGCCTTACCCTTCTTGGTTGCCCCAGGCTGCATCTTCGCCTTGTACTTGAAGCGGCCAAGGGCGTTCCATGGGGCGCAGACTGGGATCGCCTCAAGAATTTCGTCGCCTGCGAGTGGTGTACCGACGAGAGCGTCGAGCAAGGTTGTCTGGTTGGCTTCATCTGCGTCCAGCATGTCAACGCCTTCTTCCATCATCACCCGCCGGATCTCTTCATGCTCTGCTGTTTGTTGCTGTTGCCGTTGATGCTGCGCACGGCGTCGCTCCTTGGCAGCTGCGAGCTCTACCTCACGATCTACCTTGGCCTTGGCATCGGCCTCGGCCTTCTTTTGGCCAACCGTTGCACCGATCAGAGCCTCGGCAGCGATGCGGTCTTCCTCATCCTGGTCTTTATACTTTGCTGCAATTTTCTTCGCCTTGCCTCGTTGTCCGCGTTTGGGGGGGGCTTTCTTCGTTGAGGGAGGTGCCGGGGTGCCGCTTCTCGATGTGGACTTGTCAGGAGACCCCGAAGCTTCTGCGATAGACTCACCGGCTTCTGGCTCTTCTGTTTCAGCCTCATCGGGCTCCGTGACGTTTTGAGTGGCCGCCTCCTGGGTTGCTGATTCATCCAGAATCTTGAGTTCGGAAAGTCCATCTTCAGCCTCGTCGACGTCCTTGTCACGGCTCTCATGGCTACCAAACGCTTGGAGGGGATTGAGACGAGGCTCCTCACGTTGATCACCCTCGGATTCATCATCAGATGCGCCGTCGGGCTGCTCGACTCCGGTACTTCCCTGTTCCTCTTCGGCTGTGAGATTCACAGTGGCTGCTTCTGGGGCATCATCGCTGAGCATAGAGTCAACGTTATGCAGACGATGCCTAACATGCTTCGCCTTGCTTTCCTCGCTAATCTTGAATACGATTCCGAGGCCAAGAAGAAGCTGCGCTGGAGGGAGGAAGTTCTTTTTCCCCCGAACCATGAAACTTCCCGTGGGTAGAAATTCTCCAGTTGGGGCTGACTTCGAGACCTGATCGGCGTTGACCCACCATGCAGACATTCCGGCTTTAGAATCCCAGGCATCTGAAGAGCAAACGGCGAGCGAACCTGCCTGGGATAGAGTCGCTGGAGGAATGGGCGCATCCGGTGTCTTGGGGTTGTTCTTGATA
This sequence comes from Fusarium sp. JS1030, assembly GCA_000966855.1. NCBI lineage: Eukaryota > Fungi > Ascomycota > Sordariomycetes > Hypocreales > Nectriaceae > Fusarium > Fusarium sp. JS1030. The sequence continues at coordinate 283,838 of JWIW01000092.1, forward strand.
ATAACACTTGATGCCCCATGGAGATCAGCGTGACAGTAAACGTCGCCCTTGCGTAAATATCTCTTGTAGATCGTCTCATTCTGTTGAGCATCTTTACCTCCGATGACGAGATAGCCGTCAGACGAGATGAACCAGGTGAACTTCTCGAACCACATCTGCTTGCGGATTGGCTGGAGAAGGGCTTTTTCTTGCTTTAGGCCCTTCTTGAGATCCTCGTTGATCTTTTGCTCTGCATTCTTCAAAGCTTTTGCGGCCTGTTGCTGGGTCTTCTCCTCTTTGACGGCCGCTGTCTTTCGTTGGTCGAAGTATTCCCTGGCGTTGCTCCAGGGGCTAAGGCCAAGATTTATTTCCACGCTCAATGCTTTGCTGGTCTGTTTTCCTTCTTCGTCTCCTTGCGCGCTGTCGTCGTCAGTTTCGTATGGATCGTCCTCTTCTGGCTCGAATTCTTCTTCAGCCAGTTCAAGAGTGATCAAATTCTCAGCTAGATTGAGTGGCAGCTTGATGATTTCTGCAACGGGGTTATGCCGTTTCTTCTCCCGCTCGACGAGTTTTCCAACATCCACCCAATCCATGCCCTGGCCAAGCAGCCCGTTGACTGCATCCATTGCTTCTTGGACGCGCGCAACATTGGCCTCGATAGCGGCAGCTTTCCGGAAGTTGAGGCTTTGCGCCTCTTGCAGTCCTTCGAGCCGCTTTGTTTGTTCATTTTTGGCAGCCTCTAGTTTTCGTTTTGCTGCCGCTTCTCGCTCGTTGAGTCGTGATTCAAGCTTCTGTCCTTCTAATGAAGAAAAGAACTCGTCAACTGTCTCATTGTAGCCCTGAAACTCCAGGATCTCAAATGCAGAATCTTTTCTGAGTTTTTGGGGGATGAATGGATGGAAATCTTCATAAAGAAGATTTTCCCTCTTCGTTTCGGTATCGTCATCTTCAGCGCCCTTGTGTTGTTCTCTTCGCTTCGCAAAGATGTAGCCCGTACATATTTCCGAACTGGTGAGCTCATCGACTGTTTTTCGAGCTTCTGTCAGCGACTTGACCAATTCATCGAGCAAATCCTCCTTGGCTAGGATGTCCTCGGGCTTGATGGTAGTGTCAAATTGGTTCGTATGCAGCGAATGATCCACAAGCACCGGGGGCAGCTCAGTAATAGAAACAGCTAGGCTTTTCCTAAGATCACCACCAGGTTTTCCTTTCTGTTTCTTCAAGGAGGAGGCTGCAGCAGCTGCTTTGTCCACTGCAGCCTGTAGAGCGCCGCGAACCCTTTCCTTTGTCAAGGGCGGTATTCCAGCAAAGTTCTGTCTGTTCTCCAGAGTATACTGCAGACCAACCCGTTGTGGTTCTTGGCCTTCACCTTCTGATACAGTTCTCGCCAGGGTTAGAATTTTCAAATCGGCATCGGTAAGAATGATGTTGCCGCTCTATAGCCACCAACGTCAGATAAGAGCATGTCCCCTAGATTCCGGAACAAATAGCACATACCGCGAAGAACTCCAGGAACAGTCGATATTGCCCATCGCTAAACTGGAATTCGAGAACTCGATCAGTCCCCACTTGGGTAACTGACGTCAACCGTCGGGTCTTGAGGAACTTTCGAAGTCGAGCAACGAAGGCCGAAGGAGCGGCAGCAGTGGTGCGGGCGAATTCGGTCAAATGGCAGCGAAAGCCAGTATCGATAACCAGTTGCTTCTTGTTATCTGGCTTGGCAAATTTCAAGAGGAGTATCTTGGACGAGAGGTCGTAGACGTTGGAGAGGCGAAGAGTCACCAGGCGCTCCTGGAGCTCATGTGCGATGACCTGAGGAGATTGTCAGGCAACGATCACAGGCTTGTACCACAGCACTTACTTTGACGTCCAGAGACGAAAATCTCTGCTTCATTCTGGAGTTTATTTCCGAGACGGGTCTTTTCTGGCTTGCTCAACGGTTCAAACTGGAAGCCTTGACGCCCTCAGGCCCTTCAAATTACCCCACGATGATTGCCATTGTTCTGATGGAGGGGCATGCTGACATCATCTCTCACGTGACTATCGGAGGCGCTTGATAATCGGAAGCTTCAATGGCTTTTAGCACCAATGCTCGAGTTACATTATTGATTGTTTTCAAGATATCTTCAGTGACAATTCGTGCGACCGAAACGTGACTGTGTCATTAGATGTCGAGAAAACCGACAAAACTCAACAACCAAGCTACTCTGATCAGCATGCTTTGCAACGTTAGCTCTATCATCCCTTTGATAGTGTTCACAAGCTTATTGAAAGTTAAAGAAGCATCAAGATCGCGGCGTGAACGTTTCGTGCAAACTGCCCTGCAAAACTCAATGCACCATTGACTCCCGGAGCTCCCCGGCATAGATCGGGCTTGCATTCTTCCAACAGCAGCGGCGGCTGAGGTGCGTCAACGGCGCTAGGGTATGGCAGATGGCATGCACTTTCAAACTGTCAGCACTCGTGGTTTGCAGCGTTACCCCGGGTTTGTCTCACACATCGGTTTCGGCGCGAACCAGGCTACCAGCTGTGTTGACACGAGTGACGAGTCCTATCGAATGCCGTTAGACCGAGGCTCACGAGCAAAGCAAGGTTGCCAGGAATTGGTAATCCCCCCAGAATAGCAACAAGAAGCAAAGCCAACCGCGGGAGACGTTACAGACAGGACGCATCCATTTTCTTCCAACCACAACAAGCTAGTGCTATGCGTCTGCCAAGCTCGTGGTCTGAGGATGTCGAGTCGGTCCAGCAAATTATCTCCTCAACAGTGGCTCTAGAAGCCCAGCTGGGAACCCACACTAATCTTATTAAGTGACTTATGTCAGCAAGGTAAACTGGGACGTCACGAGTTGTCACAGCAACGGCCCCCTGAGAAGGCCCTTGATGGACTAGCGCTTCGCAGCCCCCGACATAATTTTGTTGATCGAAGACTGTCTTAGTCTCTCTGATGGAACAATCTACGAGCTGGGGCAAGCTCCCCAGCCAAGACATGTGATCAATTGGGTTCCAGATCGAAGCCAGCGGTCAAGAAGAAGGCGAGCTGCAGCTGATGGTGATCATGACGGCGTCGAATTGAGCTGGCGTCAACCACAATTCATAAATATGGAGGCTGGGATTGCTGGAACTGCCCAAGATTGGCAGAGTTTTGGCGTTTGCAGTTGCGGAGACGCCGCGGCCACCCCAATCCTGCCCTCTTCTGAGCTTTTGGTTTTGGGCACGCCCGTTCAGAGGGCCAAAGCGAGGCAAAGCAACCCACCTTGCCGACCAAGCGATTCGCCCAAGCTCCCTGTTCTCATGTGCGACCATGGCTGACGCCCGTACACTAAATAGTGCACTTGCATAGAGACAAGGCAGGATCCAATGACGGGCTTCCACGATATCGCCCGCACCGGTTCATTACGAGTTTCTAGATGCCTGATCATCCGTCATTGCTGCAGCTGTACGAAGCTTGATGTGTCGACTTGGGAACATCCGGAGAGTGATGCTGAATGTGAGGAGGTTGGGGTTTTCACGTGGCAGCCAATGAGGGGCAGCCACCATTTCTGGGAGCCGTCGGCACAAGCTGTGGCCATCCAGCTGCCGTTGAAGGGAGATTGGTGCCAAATTGAGCGAGGCCGTCCGACCGTGGTTGCCCTTGGCTGCAGCCATCCGTTCCGTTTTTCCTTGCAGCCGTGGCATGGCTAAGCTGAACAACCCAGCTTGACACAAGTGAAAACCCTGTTATCCATCGGATTGTGAGTGAAGACAGTTCCAAACCTCTCGTAAGAGACAGTAGCAGCTGGTTGGCCGGGGACACTGTACCATAGCTCGCCGGCTCCACCCCCCTGATTACGATAGTTTACTGGGTGGCGCCGCAGCGGAGTTATTACTGGCTCGGCTTCAGTCCAGGTCGAATTTACTTGCTCCATGACGCGGGCTCCTCAGGCCGCCAGGAACCAGACCAACTAAATAAGGCGAACCTTGGGTCAAGCCAGGGGGAAGAAAGATCGCCGCTCCCGAGTTCAGATTGCCGTTCATCTCGTTCGAGGAGGTCAATCAGCCACGGCGGATACTGAGAGCGGTGACGGGGAACGATATCTCGCCTCTTATGGGATCTTTGGCCACTGGGTAATTGTAGTGATCCATTGGGTGTGGTTCGGGGTCCATGTCTGGAGCAAGGGGCCTCGTCTCATCAGGACGAGGTGGTTGGAGCTCGGGAGCTAGAAACTGCTGGACGGGAGCTGGCTGACGCGGAAGAGCTGGCTGGCTGGACGGCAACTGGCTGGAGCTAGGGGGAGCTAGCTAGCATCAGACAAGAGCTGGGAGAGCTTTGCTGGCCTCCGTCTCTGGCTGAGACGCAGGAGGAAGGGTTAAAGTGGCTCCCCGAGGTTAAGGTGGAGCTGGAGAGTGGAGGCTGTGGTGGGGCCGCGAGCAAATGGGGCACGGTCAGCTGATCTATACCTGTCAAGGCAATAGGTAAACAAGACGACGTCCCAGCCCCCTGACGGGTAAACAAAGCGAGTGGTAAACAGTGGTCCGACGGCAACGAGTGTGCTCAATCGGCACGCCCATGGGGGTGGCAGTCACTTGCAGCAGGTCAAGTCGGGAGAGGGCTGGGACGGAGCAACAAGACTGATCAACAGGACGCAGCCGAGGGAGCAACATACTCGCAGAGGTCGTCCAATCCCGCCCCCGTCTTCAAAAGCCCAGTTTCGTTCTGCGTCCCGTCAGGCTCCTCTTCTCCTTCTCCTCCCTCCAATTATCGCCATCCACATCACCGTTAAAGAAACAGAAGCTTCTGCCAGACAGGAAGAAAAGAACGACAAGAAGGCCTTCGCTAGCCATCTACGCTTCTTTTCTATTCTCTCCGACTTTTGTTTCTAGGAACAAGAGCCAGAGGATTCTTCTTGTCTTCCTTTCGAACTTCGGAAGGTTGTATGAGAAGGTTCTCTCGCGCCAGCAAAAGTCGCAAACCTGGACTTTGAGGCTCGCGTCCCCGTCCCCTTCAGCATCTTCCCATCGACATATCGGGAAAGCGAATCCCAGACCCAGACCGTCACCGAAACCCACGAAGAGGTTGAGATCAAACCCCAACAGCCGCAAGCCGGACGGGAAGGTCAATACTCTTCTGTCTCTGCCACCGCCGAACAGGTTCCTCCTCGCGGAGAGCAACGCTACAGCGAAGAAGAGGTCCGTATTACGCGTGAAGAAGAACGTTACCGCCGTCCCGGTGTCCAGAAATTCGAGCAAGAGCAATTTACGATCCGAGAGGAACATCGACGGTACGTGCGATTCCAGTTGCTTTGCTTGCGTGTTTTTGTCGCAGGCAACTTTTTGTTTTATTTCCTCAATTCGAGAATACACAATTCCCCCCGTGGTCTGAGAAGCCTCGCTGTCAAGCCTGGCCATGCTCGCCGTCCCCTTTGTCGCTGATCAGCAACGGGGACGTGCCAGAACACACCACATGCCCAAGACAACAATAACAAAACACAACACAACCCATTCTTCCCTCACGCGCTGTCAATCGCCGCCCCTGAGTTCGCTCCGGTGGTATCTCTGCTCCCCTCTACTCTCGCTTCACTTGACGGGCTGGCAATTACCCACATGCAAGCGCGCGTCAGCCCCCCTTCTCTCATGTCTCATCCCCAGCCATCTCGTCCATCTCATCACATCACACCGCGGCACACCCCTCCCCCTTGCACACTTCCACCCCAGCCCACCTCAGCTTGGCTGGGTGGCCCGCAGCCCCCCAAATTACTTTTCCACATCCCCGGTCACCAGCCCTTGGCGCCCTAGCCCGCTGGCCTGAGCCTGGCCTGAGCAGGGCGGTGGAGCACCTCAGGGGCCGCTCGCCTCCCGTTGCCATATGAGACGCAAGCGAGATGCAATAGACATCCATCAGCTAACACAGACAAATCCAGACCTGAACCTCCCTCTGAATACACCACTTCTCACGCTCACGTAGAGATCGACACCCACCGTCATCCCTACTACTCCACCCCCATTGACCTCGCTGAACGTGAATACCGCCAGCGCTACCGCCCCAGCAACGCCTTTTCCACTGTAGACCCTCCCTCTCGTCCTCAGTACCAAACCCACGACACCTTCCAGGTCAACAACTACACAGTCGAAGGTCGTCCCGCTCCCCAATTCCACACTTCTGAGAAGACTGAAATCAACAACTTCACTGTTGACGGACGCTCCTCTCACCCTCAATACCACACCTCAGAGAAGACCGAGTTCAACAACTACACCGTTGACGCAGGTTCTTCCCGACCCCAGTACAACACTACTGAGAAGACTGAGATCAACAACTTCACTGTTGACGCCGGCTCCTCTCGACCTCAATACCACACCTCCGAGAAGACTGAAATCAACAACTTCACCGTTGACGGACGCTCTTCCCGCCCCCAGTACAACAACACCCAGACTACCCAGGTCAACAACTTCACCGTTGACACCCCCGTTTCTCGTCCTACTTACAAGAAGGACGTGAAGTTTGCCGAGGAAACCGTCGAGACTACCAAGGTCGCTCCCAAGAACACCAAGTCCAAGATGGGTTACTACGACGAGGACGGTATGTAGCGATGCAGCCCTTGACACCAGGGAGCCATTGAGCTCCGGTTCGCCCAAAACTTTCCGCTAACTTGCCCAGCAGGTCACTACCACTCCTTCCGCTCCGGCCTTCACAAGTTGGGCGACCGCATCGCCCATCCTGGCCGCCGCGAGGTTGAGGTCGAGGTCGCTGGTCCTCCCCGCCCCCGTCCCGGTGACTCCGCTGAGGCTTACCTCCCCAACACTGTCACCATCCCCTGCCACCACATCCGCCTGGGTGATTTCCTGATGCTTCAGGGCCGTCCCTGCCAGGTCATCCGCATCTCTACCTCCTCTGCCACCGGCCAGTACCGCTACCTTGGTGTCGATCTCTTCACCAAGCAGCTCCATGAGGAGTCTTCTTTCATCTCCAACCCCGCCCCCAGCGTTGTCGTCCAGACTATGCTCGGCCCTGTCTTCAAGCAGTACCGTGTCCTTGACATGCAGGAGGGCCAGATCGTCGCCATGACCGAGACCGGCGACGTCAAGCAGGGTCTGCCCGTCATTGACCAGTCCAACCTCTATGCCCGCCTCAGCAACGCTTTCGAGTCTGGCCGTGGCTCCGTCCGTGTCCTCGTCCTCAACGACGGTGGCCGTGAGCTCGCCGTTGACATGAAGGTCATCCACGGTTCTCGCCTGTAAGCGTGTCAATTTTCTCTGAAAAAGGGCGCTGCTTGTAATGCGACTTTTTTCCCACAACCCAATGGGCCGCGTGTGACGCTACTGGCTCCCTCGGCAATGTAGGGAGCAGGGTCGGGCTCGGCTCGTTTGTACAATGCCAAGATGGAGGGGGATTTAGTTGTATGAAGTGGTTCAGCTTTTCATTTGTGTCGAGATTGGATAAAGCATACCGCCAACTGGAAATATGGAGTCTTTTGCGTAGAAGGGAAAGTTCCTGTACATGGACTGTAGTAATTGACAAGTGATTCCATATCTCATTAAGCGTTCCCCTTGCTGTGCTGCCAAAGTGATGGACGTGATTGACGACTTTGTGATGGACGCCTGTCCAGGGTGAGCCACCTTGTACTTGCGACGACGGATGGTTGTCCATCCAGGTCCTCATCACGCGGATAAGCTCCTCCAGCATCGATGGGCAGGCCCACCCGTCTCAGCTTGGTCTCGATGACCTGTGTCTTGAACGTGAATATTTCGGCGACACCGGTCTGCAAGATCAGCCATGAAGACGTGCCGGGTGGTGATGGACCTGCTTGCGTCGTCAATTCTACTCCTTTGGCCGTTGTCGTCAGGTTTTTATCCATTTTTGATCGAATTTCGAGGTATCGTTCTTCATTCTCACAACACCCCATGAGCTTCCCCGCTTGATGTGGGACTGCCCGAGAGGGTTCTAGCTGTAAAGGTAGGTACCTACCTAGACAGGATCCTCCCACCTCGAACACTCATGATTGATAAGAAGGCGCGTGACGTTCCTTACCCCCCGGGGGATTTATACCAACCTCTTGTCCCCTCCTCCTCATCCCCTCATCATCGCTCTTGTATTCATTCACTGTGCATGGCCTCGTCCTTCCGGTCCACATACCCTACACACCACCAAACGAGACCTCCACCAAAGCCGTGATACCGCCTCTTCATTGATAAGCCTCCCTGCTACGTCGGAGTACCGTTGCAATGGGTGCCCAGGGATCCAAGCCGACCGAGCCGACACCTCGTGAGAAGGCCGTCCTCGAGCGCATCCGCAGCCTCCAGGTTCACGATGAAGACTATGTCCAAGTCAGCAGTGATACTGAGAAAAGCTCGCTTGGGCCGTTGATCCGAGAAGCGGAAGGTCTCTCCATCCACACTCTCGAATCATGGCAAGCTGCTATCCTCAAAGACCCCAAGAACAAGTGAGGCCAACCCAAGGCTGTCATGTTCGTTACTCAAGAAGCTGACCAAATACCACAAGGCTTGCGCTTACAGCGCTAGGCTCTGCGAACCCCCGCCAGGTTCTCACCTCGCTGCCGACAGAGATCACAGACCAGCAAATCTACAATATCAGGATCCCCTTCGAGGGTGACCCCATTACAAACCAGCGTTCTAGCGGTCGCTGCTGGCTCTTTGCGTCCACCAACGTCTTTCGAGTCGCCCTTATGAAGCGCTATGGGCTCGAGAGTTTCGAACTGTCTCAAGCATACCTGTTCTATTGGGACAAGCTTGAGAAGTCCAACTGGTTCCTTGAGCAAGTCATCGACACTGCCGACGAGGACCTCGACAGCCGCCTTGTCCAAAGGTTACTCGGTGATCTGATCTCCGATGGTGGCCAGTGGGATATGGTGTACAACCTTGTCGAGAAGTATGGCCTTGTGCCTCAGACTCTCTACCCAGATAGCTGGAACGCCATGAGTTCGGGTATTCTAAACAGCGTCCTCAAGACCAAGCTTCGAGAGTTCGCACTCAAACTCCGGTTCATGGTCAACTCCGAGGATGGCGTCTCCGCGGCTGCCATCTCCTCGGCAAAGGACAGAATGTTGCGTGAGATTTCACTCATCATGACTCTTCTCCTGGGACCGCCACCAAGCCCCGAGGATGCATTTACGTGGCAGTATAACGACAAGAATGGCAAGGCCCACGAGCTTAAGATTACCCCCAAGGACTTTGCCAAGAATATATACAGCCCTGAGTTCCGCATAACATCCAACACCATCGAGGGCATGATCTCACTTGTACACGACCCCCGCCATGACCCCCTGTCTCACCTCTCAGTCTCGCGACTTGGGAACATTGTTGGTGGCCGTGGGGTTAGCTATGTCAACGTCGATATTGACACCCTCAAAAGTACCTGTATTAAGATGCTTAAAGCTGGCCTTCCTATCTTCTTCGGCAGTGACGTGGGGAAGTTCAGCGACTCCAAGTCCGGCATCATGGATCTCAAGCTCTTTAACTACGAACTGGGCTTCAACACCAGCCTGCTCGGCATGACCAAAGCGCAGAGGCTGATGACCGGTGAGAGCCAGATGACCCACGCCATGGTGCTGACGGCAGTACATCTCGATGAGGAGACGGGTAAGCCTGTCCGTTGGAGAGTACAGAACAGCTGGGGCACAGATGCCGGAGACAAGGGATGGTTTGTCATGAGTGATGCTTGGATGGACGAGTTCGTTTACCAGGCAGTTGTCGACCCTCGCTTCTGCAACAAGGAGGTCAGAGATGTGTTGAAGAAGGAAGCCATCATCTTGCCTCTGTGGGACCCCATGGGCTCGCTGGCCTGAAGGTATTTCTCAGCTGCAAGCGTCGAGGCACAACATGGAGGTGTGAGTACTCTCGGATGTGGCAGTGGTGGCACGGCCGTGATCGTCAACAAGTGACTGAAGACTATAGCGCGCGATAAGCGCCTTTGATACCATACACAATAGTTGAGCCATGGAGCATGCTGATGTGGCCGGGCAGTCTGCGGGTCAGATGGAAGGGCCGTGGAAGGCGGGCTGTTGGAGATACAGAGTATATTATGCAGCATGAGCTGATTTGAGGAACATGACGACGATGAGCTCCAGGGGCCTACAACATGGAGGAAGGCCCCGTAGCCTCACTACGACGATTAGTATGGTTAGCGACAATGAAAGGCGGTTTCTGTCCTCGGCTCGGCTCCGGATTCTCCTGCACATGCCACACCCATCCAGCCATCCCACAACCGGGCGTACTGCCAGACTGCATCGACGGCGAACATTTGCCCCGCAAGGCCCATGCCGTCGAAGTCATTGCTAGGTCTCGAATGCCGCCGTACGCTAATGGCGTTGCTCGGTGCACCGATCTATTGGCAGCCTAGTGTGGTTGGAAGCCGAGATGACACGCCGCTTCTGCCCTCACTCTCACCACGCAAACGACCGAAAACGCGGATCAGCGGGGTTGGGCCAGATAGATGCCCAAACTCCCAAGGCCGGATAATATCGTCCTTTAATTCTGCTTTCGGGCGCCTTGCTGCGGCGTAAAGCCCCGTCTAAGCTTATGCGTATGGCTTCGCTCGTTTCTAGCATCGAAAATGTCCTCTAAATGCACAGGGGACGGCAATCACATGAGCATCTTCAACATATTCTGTGATCATCGCCTTCATCACCATGGCGAAGAAGGTGACAACTCATCATGCTCAACCGACAGGTTGCCCGCAGACGCCTAACATATTGCTTTGGGAATTCACGAGCCGCGAGTTGCGAGGGTGTCCCTTGCCCCGGCGAACCGGGATGGCCCTTCGACGGCTGAGCTAGCTGTCCCTGCCCAACGCGAAGAAGAAATCAAGTTTCTAGGGCGATTTTGAGTGGATCTATTTAGAACTTCTCTCAGACCTCGAAGCGGACATTGAGGTCGTGAAGGCAAATTCCAAACCTTGTCCAGTAAGTCTTACCCTGCTGGGCTCTTGTTGGCTGGGCTCGTTGTCTGTCATCCTATGCTTGGTGGGTAATGAATGGTTGAAGCCCAGCCTGTGATCTGACCATCGGCCCTGAGGGAATGGTCACAGCTCCATGACAAGTTTATCTTGGTTACCCAAATGCGGGTTCGCTGAGACAGGCTTACGGAAAGGCTAATGCTGACTTCGGAGATAGCGTTACGTTGCTGAAGACCCGTGCTCCGAGGTTTGAAATGTGAGGCTATCTAGACGCATGCAAGGCCGCTATCGCTTGTTGACTGAGTGGAGGAAATCTGGATTATACTGACTGCAATAGGCCACAGAAATCGTAATGGGGCGGAGCGGTACGGTATTTGATCGTCAAACTCGCCAATCCTGGGAAAAAGCTGCTGGCTGGCAGGGTCGATCCGATGAAGTCGGCGTTGATGCAGTTGACTGAGGGCTATGTGCAGCGCTGATCTGCGGTAACAAGGCCAGAAACGTACGCTCATCGGCTCCTGAATATCCCACAAAGACACGTTGGACACTAACCCGGGTGCAGTTGGAATACGGCGCGGGGAGCGTCCACTTGCGGGTTTGAGGCTCGATGCTGGAGGGGTTATCATATTATGCTAGGAGCCAGAGGAGTGTGTGTCCGTGTCCTGGTATCGTATTGAGATTCAGATTGGAATATGCCCCTATGCCGGCTCATGCACGCCGTTCACTGCAGTGCCATCCATTCATCTTTTGACTGCCGGGTCTTGATGGGCCCTGAGGCCTCACTCGATCGAGACAGAGGCATAGGCAACCTTTGGATTGGGTACCTACCAAGCGAAACGAGGGTGGCAGCCCAAGGACGGCCCGTCCCCCGAGCTGATACACTGACAGCATGACGAGCAATGCCTCACTGGGCGCTTGGTACAGGGTGAGACGACCCCTCTATGGCCGGGCTTTTCGAGCGCTGAGGGCGCTTGGGGAGGTATTCTCGACACAGTTGGATTGGATGTGAGGACGAGGCGGGCAGTTTTGGTGATGCCGGTTGGCCATGGCTTAAGGGAGAAGGGGCTGATGCCTTCAGTGATGGTTGTTGTAATTGTCAAGAATCAAGCGTGTGGTGTTGTCTGGGTTGGTGGAGATGGTTTCGTCAAACAGGCGGCCTCAGGAAGTTTCAACCCGTAATGGATGGACGCGGGAGCACCTCCCGAGCAAGGCGCTTAGGACAAAAAAAACAACCCACTCAAGAAGAGCAGAAACCACTAGGGGGATTCTCTCCCGCTTTGCAGGACAGCAAAGAGGATGATGAATGGGGGCATTGCCTGATCCTTCGTCTCAGCCTGAGCTCTTGAGACGAAAGCCACGACATTGGCTCGCTCTATCAAGAAATTGGCATTTAAACACCTTGGCCAGCTTGTTTTCTGTCAAACAGGGGACAGGCACTCAGTCCCTGCGTAAGCCCACAGCTTTCCGGAGTCTTTTGTCTGATTTTCTACATTATCATTACTTGTGAGAGCTTCACCGCATCAACAACGTCACGAAATCACTGGCCGCCTCTGCTTGCTTCATCTATCTTCGGCACGGCTCAGAACCAGGCCAAGCGGATCAGCAGCACATAGGGCCCTAGCCGGCAAGATAGCTGGGCTAGTAAAAGCATTGGCTTGCAGGTCTACGAGTATCATCGCCCTGCGCCAGCAATCGACAGCTAATCTGTCAGCACCGCATCCATCGTGCATTGTTTTGAATATTCGCCACGGACAACACACAGAGAACTCTACATAGACAAACGAGGAGCAAGCCAGCAGGGGAGACGTCATTGCCCACCGAAGGACACCACCATCAGCAGCGTGCGCCAGGCTCGACGCCAACGTTACCACGGGCAGGGTCTCACGCATACTGCCAATCTTATACCAAATCCCTTGTGGGAACAGGGTTGCAGAGCCTCAAGAAGCGGAACGCCGGCCGTCCTGGCTTGGGGTCCGGTGCAGCCCTCGATCCTTTTCAGCGACAAGCTATTTGCCCCGAACCCTTCGGTTCACGAGGTCCCTGGCCCCGTCGTCGACGCCCAATATTGTTGTCGACAAGCTGCACGTTTGAAAATCCCATCCCCACTGCTGGTCCATCCACAGGCTGGTTTGGTACCTACTCTACTGTACCTTATAGTTTGGAAAAGGACGTCGCGTTCGTTTTGCCGACGTCTGGATCGTATCGTATCCACCGGACGGACCCATCCAAGCCCAAACCCCCATCCCAGCCCAGCCCAGCCCAGCCCAGCCCGAACCCAAGGTTACCCTTGGGCTTCCAAGTTTGCAATTGTTCTGGCGACGGGATCGAGCGGGCTCCAACTGTACTCCGGCCGCCGCGAGAAAATCGGACCTTTCATTGACCACCCAAGGAAGCCCGGCAAAAAGCCCGGTGAGGCTAAGCAAGAACCAGCCAGCTCCGCCCAGAGACGGACGGGATATCCCTGGAGCACCCTCGCTTTGCCAGTTCGTGCGGCCTTGAGACGACAACAGTCGTGGGAGCATTGAGCATTGAGAATTTGAATCGAAAGTGCAACAAGAAGCGACCAGAATCAAGGAATCACAGACAGCAAAGAAAGGCAACAAGTCGATCCGGCCCGGCCAAGCAACGTCCTGTCTTGCTCACCAGGACTGCACCCATGCATATGGTACCTCGAAGTGACAGAGGTACCCTTAATCGACCTAAGCGAAAGGTCGGACCCTGCTGCTTGGTGCTGCTGACAGAAGGTGGGTGACGTTTCGAGAAGAACGGGCTTCCACTCGAGGTGACTGTTGTGTGCTAACGCCAGGACTGCCAGGCTCCACGCCACCGCATGGGATCGTCATCGGCATTCCACTGCCTCGACTCGACTACTGCGCGAAAGACGTTGGGGTTACCGGCGGCACATAACGACTTCCAATTGCTAATTGCTTCAAGAGTGTGCCATTTTTTCTTCCTCTCCTTTCCCCCCTCTTCCTTTCTCGAGGGCCAACCCCAACCTTGACACGCGGGCGAAACATCTCCAACTGTGTCTTGTCTTCGTTGGCATTCCTCCCTCTTCTCCCCATCTGCATCTCTCCCCAATCTCTCCATATCTTGTTTCCTTTCATCCTCCTCTTTCGCCCCTCACTCCACCTCGGCACCTCAGGTGGTGGAGTGAGTTTCGGTGTGTGTCTCCCACCCCATGGAAGCTCGACCGCCGCCAAGACGCCGTGTCGACGCCTTTTCAACCTGAAGCCTGCTGTTGCCCGTAGTCTCCGGGCAATTTTGACAGGGCCGCCTGGCTTCCGCTCCTCGGCCACTGAGTGTTCAAGGACAAACGGATCTCAGCATTGATGTCGAGTCTTGTCATTTCCTTTCCTCGGAGACGGCTAGTAACAGACGCCTACCGACGTCCTACTTTACCTACTTCATCCTAGACATCGCGCACAGCAAGCGATCAACCAACCAACCAACCAACAAGCTAGGCCAGGTAGTCAAGGCAGTCAACTTCCCGCTACCTACACCGCACAACTTCCCTGGCCTTTTCCCCCCTCGCGCTCCTCGCCATTCGCTTGTCGCATTCGATACTCTATTTCTTCTTTTCTAGGAATCTCTTGATCTCTGCGTCATCTCGGTCGCTATCATCCGATCTGGACGCCACAACGATCCTGGGAGACCCTGACCCTACTAGCGACGGGGAAGATCTGGGCACGAGGGCTCTTTATTAACCACCAAACCCCGGACGATACAAAGACCAGAAAAACTAATCCTGCGACGTCGCTGACAAGCACCCGGCCAAGCTTGAGCTTGAGCTTGACCCCTCCTCCCTCACGTGGCCTTGGCCTTCCGCCCACCGGCATTATTATCCAGAGCAGGTTGCCGTCATTCCGCTGCCACCCACCCAACCTGGGGCCCAAACCCAAGCTACAGTACATAGTCCAACTTGACTCAATCACTTCAACGCTCGGGCTCCCACCTTCTGTCACACCCTGTCCAACGTTTCTCGCGACTCGACATAGCTGGTGTCCTCTGCATCTCCAGTCGGCACCACCTGTGCGTACTCGGCTCTCAGCAGCTCGCAATATTCTGTGTCAATTGAGGCTTCTTCTCGGCTCACCATCAACGCTGGCTGGCCCCACGTCATCATGACGGACCGGTATCGCGGCTATTCGTCCTCTGGACGGGCTGCCACCTTCTCAAATCCCGCGAGATCCTCACTGCCCTCCAGCATTGGCTACACTTCTTTGTACGCCGGCGACATGCATGTTATGCCTGCGTCTACTCGGCAGCAGCCCGCCTCAGCAACACCCCGGGGATATGTCACGACAACATCCACAGCCACCGCCCCCAGCACCACCACTCGCACCTATGCTGTTACCCAGGATCCTCGCTCACACAGGCCAACTACTCGAGATGTCACTCGCTCTCAGCGGTCCTCGACCCTCGACTCTACCAGCCGGCCCCCGGTTATTGTCATGACCACCCAGAAGGACCGCCCTAATGGCGCCTCCACCACGCACTCTTCCAACACTCGCTCCGGGAGTCCCACCAGGGATGAATACCGGTCTAGCGAGGGGCAGTTCTACACCCAGCCTGCCTCATCCATACGTTCACGCAGCACAGCTCGCTCCTACGCCGACCAAGCGGGGGGCGACGATTATGCTCGCACTAGAGATCGTAGTGATAGCTTGGCACGAGATGACCCTTACCGTGGCTCCCGCCATTCAGTCATCTACCACAACAATCCTCGCCACAGCTCCAGCACCATCGACTACGGAGACGATGGATATCAGTATACTAATGCTGGTGAGCTGGTTCGCTATGATCTTGACCATCCGGCTCCATCCCGGTCACGAAGACGTGAGAGCTTCGATCGTGGATACTATCGCCCAAATATCAATTACAACGCTGACCAGCGGACACTCAACGTTGACACAAGCCCCGACTTGAACCGCAACTACATAACCACAAACTCAACCAACTCTTCTAGCAGCCGACAGTACGATAACCGAGGTGGACCCCCACCCAGCACCCGGGGTTTCGACAAGATTCGCGGCTATGACAGCACACGAGATGTTCCCCCGGCCGCCCCCATCCCCCCAGACCCTGCCGTTACCAAGTTGGACACTACCCCTATTATCGCAACCACCGAGACGACAAGACGCCCCCGGCCAGTGTCGTTGTATCAAGAAGGCCCTCCACGATCCTCGCACCATGATGACTACTACCGCAGCCGTGAAGATGAGAAGAAAATGCGAGAGATTCGCGACCAGCACGATTCTGACCACCCCTCTGACCGCCCATCTGACCGGCCCTACGAGCCTGAGCGCCTTTATGAGACCCCCTACTTCCACGATGATAGGGTTACGTCTCGTGGCTTTGGCATTCGTACTGAAACTACTGATGACCTTGACGATCGACGAGACCGTCGCCAAGAGCCGAAGAAGCGTTCTGACGAGGAACTTCCCCGTGAGTCTGACTATGACCGCGACGATCGACGCCGAAGTCGGCTCGAATCCAAGGATGGCCGCCGAGAGAGGCGCGAAAGTAAGAGAGGAAGCGATGATGACGAGAAAGAGCGTACTCGTTTCCGGGACAAGGTAGCCACTGGATTAGGCATTGCTGCAACCGCCGTAGGACTTGTGCCCGCCATCAAAGACAAGGATGACGACAAGCGCGAGAAGGAATCAAGCAGGCGCAAGGGTTCTGACGACGAGCGCGAGCGCGAGCGACGGAAAGACTCGACAGCCCGAGAACGTCCACGAGCATCGGAACGCAGCCGATCAAGACACCGTGACTATGATCGTGATACGAAAGAGACTAGTCGACGAAATACTGACCCGCGAAAGAGCGGCGAGGCCGTCATCTCGTCATCCGACTCCGATGAATCAAAGAAGCCACCAAGACGGCATCGCAATTCGGGTGCATTCAATCCTAACGATACTTCGGAATTGAAGCAGCTCAAAGATCAGCTCGCTGCCTTGAAAACCAGCGACAAGGAGAAAGAGAAGGACACACCAGCGGTCATTGAGACCAGAAATCGCTCTTCGTCGCCCACAAAGGACACAAAGACCATCACAGAAGCCATATCCACTAAAGACCTCCGCCGATTCTCGCCCGATTCTAAGCCATCTTCCTCCTTAGGAGAGGAGAGCCGTGGACGCGACAGTCAACCGACCCCCCCAGAAGAGAAGCAAGTTAGAGTGGTATCACCTCCTCGGGACAAGAAAGACGACAAGCCCCTGAAAGGTATCTTGAAACAGCCCAAAGTCAGCTTCCCCGAAGAGCCAAATCCAATCCGGGAGGGTGTCGCGCCTCATAAGGAGGACAAGAAGGCCAGGGATGCACCCCCAGGCGCAAAATGGACCAAGATCAGTCGCAAAGTTGTCAATCCCGAGGCCTTGACCATTGGCAAAGAGAGGTTTGAAGTCAGAGATGATTTTGTCATTGTTCTACGTGTCCTTAGCAAAGAGGAGATTCAAGCCTATGCCTCGGCGACGCAGGTTTTACGAGGCGAGTCCAACCAACCCCTGAGATACAATCCATCATGCCTTGATGTGCTAACTCGACAACAGAACGACGACGCCGTGAGGAAGACAGCGAGCCTGACCGGGATCGTGACCGAGACGACGATGACAGGCGCAAGCACCATCGCCATCGCCGTCACCGAGATGAGGATGAGCCAGACTGGGACGACAAGGACCGGGATCGCGAACGACGCAGACGCCATCGAGATGATGACGAATACGACTCTCGATCGAGGGACCTGGACCATCACCACCACCACCACCGATCCCACCGAGACCGCGAGGCTGTCCTTGAGGCCTAAGATTGGAACGAGCAAGCGCTTATTATTATTATTATTATTATTATTATTATTATTATTTTCACGTACACTTACCTTCTCAGCACGACATGACGTTTCAAGCGTTGCATGAGATGATTTATACGGTCGTTTTGACAGCAGATGTTGCTATATATCAATGGATGGGCATGCATGTTGGCGGCTTAGCGAAGCGTTCTTGGACACAAAAAGAAACACAAATAAAAATTGGGTTACAGGCGGTTACGGAGTATTATTTCCATTCTTGGCTGCATGGTTTCTAAATATGGACTCTGAGTGTGGAGGATGTCACGGCCAGTTTGGATGGCTTTGCATTTACGTCGGGCGAGGTGAAGGGGGTTTGATGAAATGGGACGGCCCGAGGCTCTCTTTTGAGTTTGAAGCTTATGAGACACGGTTGGCGTCTGGAATGACACGTAACGGCTAGAGCGGTAGCGTTGTGTCAGCGCTTATGGTGGCCAAGGTTGAGGTTATAGGCCAAGGCGTGTGGACTTGGTGGCCATTTTTGGTTGGAGATATTCCAACTCAACACACACAACTCTCTAGGTAGGCGACTGGCAACGATTAAACACGGGTGCGTCTGACTTACCAAGAACCACCAGCTTTAATCTAAATCAAGGATAGTTGGCTTGCTGATCCCAGTTGGGCAGATTCATGATGTGACGGCCTGCAATCAATCACCTTGTCTTTGTATACATATCATCAGTTTCTGATAGACAGTCCGGGCTCTATGGTAAGGCACGGATGGGAGGAGGCATGCCTATGACGATGGCAATAGCCGGTCCCTGTTGCCCCATTGCTCGCCGTCTCCTGGCACTTGACTTCTTCTCGCCTACATGGCATGCAACACCTCAGACTAATCACGGCGGCTTAGGAAGACATTGGTGAGACACAGTGCAACGCCGCCAGCCGTCGATGGTGAGTCTTGGATCAATGTGTTGGTTATGTCGACGTCCTACATTCGAGCAGGAATTAAGGATCGCCTAGCTTTGGGCTGCTGTTTCATAGCTGCTTCTTCCCATCGAGTCTCGGCTCTCTTGCAAACATGTGTGGTCTATATGAAACGCATCTGGCATGCAGCCCATACATCTACTCGTACACAATCATACCTGCCCCATGGCGTATCAGGGGCTTTGTAACACCAGTAGCTTTTGACAACAAGAATGAATGGGGAGTGAAGCCGCAGACTGGCTATTGCCGATGCCGGTCATGATAAGAAGCAGGCAAGGCTCGCGGCATATTCTGGCTTGACGCGTTTACGGTGCACCACGGGACGCGACGATGTCATTACAGCACATTATGCAATAAAAATGACTCGATGCTGCTGGGTGGAAGCTTTGCCGACTACTCCATACCATGGCCAGTTATGTTTCAGTGTCAACGAAACCAGCCCGAGTTGAAACAACCGTTTGCTGCCTCACAAGGCCTTTTGTGTCTCTTTGCTTCACCATCAATAATGATAGATGTTCGACAACCTGTAAAAAGACGAGACAGGGCAACGGCAACGTCATATGTGGACGTTGACATGACCATGAGAATGGCCCAGTGTCAAGGTTTCCATCCGCGCAGGCACTGGGAAGAACTTGGTCGACGACCTCGTTGCATCAAGAACGCGTCCGCAGGCATGTCGCCATCCTGAAGGCAAAGCCCTCTTCGAATGGTCGAGACCGCCGATCCTCATCCCCCAAACGAGTTCGTCTCTCTAGCGATGTCCAAAGCCCCCAGTAACGCGGGGGCAAACCACCAACACACGTGTGAGCCAGACGGCCCGGACCATCTGGCGGCCCTCGGTGGCAGGCCAAGCATCTGCTTCTCGAAATAACATGAGGTTCTAGGTGCGCTGACAAACACCGCAGGCTGTGACCAAACGAGAGAGAAGAAAAAGCAAGCATCGGACGAGCTGTAGTTCGCGTCCCCGAAACCTCAAAGAACTTTCGCGGGTGGTGGAGCCGCCATGTAAGCATGGCCTGCTTTCATTTTCCTTATAGCCATCCTAGTCAATATCTTCAGCACCCCCATGCGTCCTGTAGCTCCAAGGGGTTTGACCGAGGAACTTGGCTGGCCTTTCTTCTCGAGGTCGAGGTGTCACTACGCACATACCGTGCTCAAAGTATTGTGCCCTCTGGATACATACCGATTCACATCTTCAGTGTTATTTTTGCCTTGCACTGCAACTTGATGATGGCCTATATCAAACAGCGAGGCTCGGGTTGATAGCTGGCGAAGTTGTATACGCGCCAGGATATGCCCCTGCTACTGTCAGCTCCCAGGGGCAAAGTTCATGTTCAGGTACGGATGCCATAATTGGCCTTCTCACCGCCAGGGAGTGGAGGTAGAGAACATATACGGAGTATGAACTTGACCCTTCCGGCGGTGACTGGGTTCTCTGCAGCTCGTCTCTGTTGCTGTATAATGCAGGCTGGTGCCATGAGCAAAGGTGAAAGCCCATGTAACTTGGCCTTCACTTGTCCACGCCAAATGGCTGGAGGCTATGTACCAGGCAGGCTTAACCAAAACGATCGGGGGAAGTAGGGGTCGAACTCTTTACCCTGCTCAACAATCTAGATCATTCCCGTGATGTTTCCTTGGAAACCCTAGCCAGCGAAGAACAGATGGACTAGGGAATTCAGACACCAACGAGTGCTGGGAGGGGCTGAATCCTTGTCATGGTTATGGTTGGTTTTAAATAAACTACTCAGTAATCCTCAGATAGCTAGCTTCAACCCTAGAACATCCAAGCCGATAGCAATGCTCACACATCACCGTATTCACACGATTGCACACCCAAAGACCACTAGCACCTTCAAGGACGGACGGCACACCCAACGATGCCACTAGTGACGGACCCAACACGAGACTAAGGGTCCCTGAGCCGAGGCGAATTGAATCTGCTCCGTCTTCTCGGACGGATATCAATCAGTGTCCACGGGTAATTTCCCTTCAAGCCCCGGTGGATCCCATCCAGACGACCGGCAGTTAGGGTGACGAATTGGAGGTGGGTTCGACCAGACAGTTCGGGCCATCAGCTCGGCCGGACGCTTTGTTGTGATCCAAAACTTCCCAGCAGAGCCAAAGACTCCTGGTCAATCTCCACGCGCCAGTTCTTAAGCCAGGCCACCGTGGAAGCGGAACCCCCTTGCCGGCATACTCACACATGTCGTCCTAATTAGTCTTCCACATCCCCTCCCCTGTCCGGGGATGGCGGAGGCACCCTTTCTCGCATCCTGGCTGTACCTGGAGGATGTCAGACCCTGGTCTGGCCGGGATGGCATGGAGAGGCCGCCAGTCTCAGTGCGGATAGCAGCGTCCCACAACGGGCTTGTCGCTTGGGTGTGGACAGAGTGTGGACTCATATCCCTGACCGACATTCCAAAGGTGGAGTAGCTGGGAATCAGGCGAAGGATGCCGCTGCAGGTGAAGAAATTGAAGGCACATAGGCTCGCCAGATAGTGAGCCGTGATGGGTCATTAGACTGTGGTGCTGCATAGCCGTTATTGTTGGCCGTATGCAATCCCAAGATGAGAGGGTAGTGGGATGAAAGGGGCGAACGACGCGGCCAGCAGCTAGTGGCTTGTGGCGGGAGCTCTTTTGCAGTTAGCTCGGTCGAGCTCTCCCGACCCCTGGACGAATCTGGTAGGAGTCACTGTACGGCAGCCTTGGGTTGTGAAAGATGAATCTGTGACATTCAACTGTGAGGGGCATTGCCAAGGTGGATAACCTACCTCCCCTCTCGATGGGCATAGTGGCAGGAGCCATCAGTAATAAATCCCGAGCGCCACGCCAGGATGCAGGACAGGCCTCAAGATCGAGACGCCAGTGGTAGGGCTGCGAGGGTAGCTCTGAACATCATCAACAGGTCGTGGGCCTGGTTGATTGACAACGGCTAAGCCTTCCCCCCGGCTCGATCGCACAGCACCAGCCAACCCACGGCCTCACTCCATGAATTGACATGCCGAGCCAGGGTCGGCCAGCCTTGTGCTGTTTGACGGGGTGCTCTATGAATGCATGCACCGACGACGACCGTGACGAACAAGTGCGGGAAGATGGAGTATGTGTATGTACTCTGTACGGTGAGTGCGTAGTCCGCATTTCTTGTCCGTGATACAGCTGGGCATGCAAAGATCTGGTGACAAGCCTTAACAACGACTCATGAGTTACCCAGAATGGCGACGGCGGGTCAGAGACGCGCAGACCCGAGTTGCGGGAGCGAGCCGGTGGTGAAGGGTAGCGCGGTATCATTGAGCGAAATAAGTCGTCAAGAGACACCGTCTGGCTCAGGTCTTGGAGACAGACTTGATGCTGAGCGCTGGATTGGCCGTGTAGCCACGCAGACATGCGGAGCAAGCCAAGTGTTGGTGTGCATCCAATTGCAGTATCGAATGCTTTCGGCTGTGCCTCGGGGCGCGGACGGGGACACACGGCTGCCGTGGCGGTGATGGATGTGCGTTGTTTCTTTGATTCCCAATCATGGCCTGCCGTGGAAAGGATGCAATGGTGCTCATGATCGAAGACTTGTCTTATCCGTGGGAGTAAGACTCCGAAAAAGAGCGTGTCGGCCACACAGGTACTTTGTACAAGCCAGATGATGAGTGCCGCTAAGGCCAAAGTGAGAAGGTCCCGGATCAGCCCGTGACAAATTTGGACGGGTGTCAGCGTCGGATTCCTGACACAATGACCGAGGTTGGCAAACAGCGCATTGTCAGCCGTGCAGCGGATGGGAAATGAAGCCTTGACGAGTTTGGCCATAGGTCGAGTCGGCGGCTCGGTCTAGGACAGCCGAGCAGTAGACTAGGCCCAGACACGCACACACACCACTTCAGAAGTCCCTCCTAGCGTGCTCCCACCCGCTTGCACCGCTCTCTGCCCACTCCCACTCTGCATTGAAGCATCGGGACGGCTAGTGGCATGTGGCATGTGGCATGTGGCGCGGCGCTGGCAGCTGGCATAAGGTGAGGAGGGCCCGAAGCGCGAGCCAGGATAGGGGAGATCCTGCAGCGATGGGTCCCGACAAAATCCCTGGGGCCATGGAAGAAGAGGGTCGCATTTCTTGAGATCTTCAAGCTCTTGCCGGGGTCAGCTCATGGCTTCTGGGGGACTTACAGTACGTGCGCCTAGCTCTGCGCGATGGATCAGCGAAGCCAGAGAACAAAGCAAAATCTGTGATGATGGTGATGATGACAATGATGGTGAAGTTAAGCGTTTGACAGGGGAACAAGGCGTGCGCGGCGTGGAACAATGCCGCCAGCCGCCGACTCAGCCAAGAAGGGCACTTGCTCAAGCCACATCCCTAATTCCTTCTTTCCCACGACGTTGGCAAAGTTTGGTGCCACCTGCAAACGCCGGCGAAACTCCACCCCCCTTCCTAGTAGCAGGCAGCAATATCCCAACAAGAGGAACAATAAAAATACGACAAGATGGCAATTCAATCGTAACATGGACCTTTGGAATCCGTAGGAAGCGCCAGGTCTCTGTCTTGTCCGCCTTTCACCGCCGCCGTCAATGGACCAGCATGGATTTCACTGCCTTCACCGCAGGTTGGAATGGGCTCGCGACAGATTTCGCTTCGTACCTGCTGTGCTTGTATCACATCACACCCGTACTATTACCTTAATTTCTTGAGCTCAGTGTCACATCGAGCGGTGCTCAGCAGCGTATGAATGGCAACTTGATGGCTCATCCTGCGATATACATACAGAGTTGGGCAGCTCTTATGCGGCCAGTGCCACAAGAGGCCACCCACCAGGCTTCCGTGCCATCACCGCCTAAGCCAAGATGAGATATTGCTCCGACATCCTCTACTCTCTCAGCGCTGTTCGGGTGCTCGGTTTCGTCATCATGGCGATTCTCGGTCCATGATTGTTGGTTGTCGAGTGGATAGGTTGACTGCAAGTGGCCCTTGGTTCATTTCGCGACGTCGCTTAATTATCCGATTCCATTTCGAGTTAATAATTCTCTCGTCATCCTTTTCCTCTGCTATTCAGTGGGCATGCCTACTCGCAACTCTCAAATCCATGTTCGTGAGTGTTGGAGGGCTTGTAGCCGCTATTTTCTCTGGCCTTGAAGTCTTGTCGCTGTCTGTCGTAGCCATTCTTAGACCTGGAGGAGCGATAACCCCAGTCCTGTTGGTACCACTTGAACGGCCATCCCCTGCTGGGCTTGGAGTAAGTGTCATGGGTGACCCATTGTCGCGGGCTCTGGCAAGGATTTCCCATGAGGTCCATGTTTCCCCCTCCCTCCAACTCCACTGCACCAACTTGACGGGCCACCATGGCCTCACCCTGGTCTCCCGCTCCCAAGGCAACTCGAATTGCATGGTCGACATGCCAGGTTTGTCAATGACGGCAACGTTGACCGTTAGCCGTTGGAAACCTTAATCCATCCTCCTCGCCATGATGCCGACAGGCAGGGCCCAGGTAATTGTAAACCCCCAACTCTTACTTTTGGCAGAATGATGTTTTAGTCTTCTAAGTTTATTCTTCGCTCTTTTATCTTGTTTTATTTCTCTCTTTTTTCTTTAGGAGAAAAAAAAAATACCGGCATTATTACTCATTGCATGCTTTTTTGAAGACCTGCCTTTTCCCACAGCTTTTGGTCTTCAATCGACTATTGGTCAGCAGTGTTGCTTACTAATGTGTAGCCTTGCTGTAGTACCTATTGCAATATTACCATCGCGACATCCAAGTGTGTGCAGGTTGCAATTGTTGGGGTTGTTGATTGTTTTTTCTTTTTTCTCTTGCGTGTTCTTCACATATCCGGAAGTTAGTGTTCACTAGGCCTTTAATAGTGAACTTGATGATCAGTGGCAAGAAAAATAGTCGGAGGGTAGGTATAGGCTCGCACTCATTGGTTTCTAATGCCATTTCCAACTCTTGCAACATGTAACCTCTCATCCGAACAGAGGCTTTAGAATCCAGTAGCATGCTTCACACCCTCAGCCAAGTACTATGTATATCATTCATTATCAGCAAAGTCGGGTATGCTTCATTGCATCTTCGGCCGGATCTACCCTACATGCCATGCGTGCATGGAGCCAGCCCTTATGTGCCCCTGTCTACCCTGTCGGTCGATGGCTCGTCGCCCGCACGTACTCCCGTCCGTAGCCCTGTCTGACGTTGCCCTAGCAAACCAGCCAGGGTTGGGATACCACCAGCACCCCTGCCCGCAGAAAGAACCTGGAGAGAAACCCTCTAGAACAAGAACCTAGCCAGAGGACGAAGCGTGCCTGGCTGCCGCCACCAATTGATGCCATTGGACAGGAATTCGAGCATAAGAAGTCACAAAAGCTGTCGGAGATATTGGATCGCAGCCTTCAAGGGTCTCTACATACCACCCTTGGCATCCACCCCAACGTCAGGTACAGAATAGAGTACGGAGCAAGCAAAATACTACTGGATGCTCTTTAGCACTGGCACATGCTGTAGCCTTATGGTGCGCGCGGGATTCGAGTAACGGTGGCAGTCGGGAACAGTCACCACTGGATCACAACGATACAACGCCGCTCACCAGCACCGGTAGTATCGCGGGCGGCGACGGAATACTCATTTAACTTACACGGCACTTGTGTGATTTTCACCCTCCTACCAAAGTAGTACTGTACCTCACCACACACACCACTCACGCATCACGCAAGTTGCACATCTCAACCCAGTCCACATAATCTGGATCAAGGGGGCGCCACCCACGCAACCCCGTGGCAGTTGTCTTGAAGCGGTTGGCGTTAGTTGGAACTACCCACAGAGCCAGCCGCCAGACACCCAAGCCCTCTGAGCTGCCAAGGTTCCGTCTCATGAAACCCAGAGCTCATTCCCCAGGCGTCTCTTTCCATGTGCCGCCAAACACCCGCTCCTTCCGCTCCCTGGCCCCGAGTCCCCGATACGTGGGTCGGCCAAAGATAAACTAGCCCAGTCAGTCACGTTTAACAATTATCCCGCGCAAATTCACGAGACACAAACCCAAGAGAGAGGGCGGGAAGGTGAAAAAAAAAAACCACTTTCAATCCCGCACCCCTGCATCGCACTCTACGCTCTGCTGCGCCCGGGTCTCCTTCTCGACCGTTGCCTCGACCCTATCGAATCCTGCCCGTCCTGGGCCGCACTGGTCATCGATTCCGGTAGCTGTGCGACCATATCCAGATCAATCTGCAGCCCACGGCACCCTGCTGCACCCACGCGCGCCGCCATACCCGCTCAACCCCCCGGTCCTCGTCCGCCTGTGACCCTCGTAGCCAGCCGCAGAGGCTTGTGCTGCCCTAGTATCGGCTCGAATCTGAAGATCTCTGCATCTTGCCCTGCTTGCCGTATCCCGCAACAGCCTCGCGGTGTTCAACGCAGTGAATAAATGCAGCTGTATCGTTCCTGAATGGGCCCATGGAGTATCAAGTCACTCGGCCAGGAACCAACGGATGGAGACCAATTTGCCAAGTGATTCCGCAAACCTTCATACTTTGCGCTAGGCCCAGTCGTGTCAAGCCCCCAAGGAGCACGCACCAACTTGTTGCCCGTTGCCGTTGGCCTCGAGTGACAAGAAACACAGATTCCTGACCGCGCGCAGGCCTTGCTGAGCGATGTTGGGTACTTGATCAGTCTTGCGGCAAACTGACAAGCAACAGAGCTCTGTTCATTGCGGAACGCTCATCTCGCCGTGCCGTTCATCACCAAAGTTATATCCCAAGGAGACGGCAAAGCTTCGATTTGGTCCTGATATATCTGTACCTGCCTAGGCAAACTATCTTTCCCAAGTGAGGTAGGGGACCCCCCTGCTGCCATCCCAAGGCCCATTTCCCGCGCCGACCGGCCAGGATTAGCGCTGACCCAACGCTCTCTTGACAGGCAACGGTTCCACCACCAGAGACAACCCGCCCTTGAGGCTCGCAGCGTGTCGTGTGCTAACGGTCCACCGACAAGCTTCAGTGAGTTAAGGTACGGACGGTAGCCACACCTTCTTGCAGCTCCCCGCCCCTTGCCCACACATGGCCGCCATCGGGGCCTTGTCTCGTTTCCCAATCTTGGCTTGGGGCTTGTAAATCCTCATCATCCATCATCAAACACGGCGCGGTCCCTTTGATCTGGGTGCGACTTTGGGAGCCGTCCCTCCCCTTTCGCGTCACTGCCCCCTTCATCCTTGCCGGTCCACCGCCATCCCATCGGTGCCCGGTCGCTCACCCAGCAACTGTCGCCGGCGTCACAATTCCAGCCCCCTGTCAGGGTGCGCCGTCTTCTTGGGATCAGGCCCCGTCAGCAGGGCCTTGGCCTGACTAAAAGCCACAAAAGACGTTTGCCGTCGCGGGCTGGGGCAGTATATCTTGCAGGGCCGCGCTGCCTTGACCTCCCATCAACAACGTTCTCGTGGACACCCCATCCCAGCTAGCTGAGCCCTGGCCGTCGCCAACCCGTCGCCAATCCAGCCGTCTGCAAACGCACGCGCTTCCAAGCAAGCTAAGGGTGTCTTGCCTCCAGAGACCATCCTTGCTTGTCCTGCTTTGGTGTCCCCGTCTGGACAGGTATGTGTGCAGTCCATGTCCTACAGCGAACCTTCTTGCATATGATCCCTCGAAGTAAACTTGCAAGGTCCGCACGAACTGACCAGGAAGCCAGGTGCAACGGCCGCCGAGCTGCATCAACTCCTCCATTCACACAGCTTGTTACATCATCTCGATCTCCTCACACGGCACGCCTGTGACTCCTGTCTGAACCTCGAAAGTCGTTTACACAGCGACCCGCACTTTTGGAACACGCACGTGGAAAAACGATACCAACGGTACATACAAGCTTCCCCTGGGTTGCTTTGTACACCATCAAACAGGGGAACGAGGCAGCGCAGCCATCCGCAACGCCATCTTCTGCCACACTGGAAGCCTCGAGTACTCAGGTGCGTTGAAATCTCGTTGACAACCTCATCCATCCGCCCTTCATCTGCTTTTTTCCATGTTCTCGCGGGAAACGCGTTTGCAAGAAGGAAGTTAGTTTCGCGACAATCCTGCCGTGTTCGTGTTCCGAATCTTGGATTGTTTTCCTCTTATTGAAATTGGGACCCGCTTCGGATTGCTACGTATCATTCACTAGCGACTCACGTTTTTAATAACGGGAGGTTGTGTGATTTTACCCGTTCGCGATTCTCGAGCGATGTGATTTCGGTGACCAAACGCATTGCATCTCATCACATCTCATGAGGCTGACTTGACCTGCCTCCTTCACTCTAGGCATCGAGAAACCAGCGGCCCCCTGTTTCAGACTTGATCCGCCATTTTCATATTAGTCCTGCGACTTTGAACTAGCCACGCTCTCAACCAACATTTTTTTGTTTGCAGCGTAATCAAGATAATTCGAAACTCAAGCGGGTAGGTTGCTTCTCACTTACCCAATCCTTCCCTGTCCAATACACGTGCGGATCCTGAAGACTGCGCCTTGAAAGAGGAGCTCAGTTGGCGGGAATTCTCTGAAGCATTGAGCGTAGCTTGAAGAGAATCTGGAATCACGCCACTGGGCACCACCATCTTACCACGAATATCCCAGCAGAGCAAGCGCCGTTCGTTGATCTGGCTCCTCAAAGCTGCATCTTCGTTGTCACAGCACCCTGCTAACCATTGTCGCATAGAAAGAACCGTTGGTTGACGTATTCCGTTCCTCATGACCGTCAGCATGTCCGCACATCGCCAGATTCCCGGCCACTTCAAGCAGGAGCCCGGGGCGAGTCCTGTAAGTATCTACTTTTCTTTTTCGTTCAGCATGCACTTTCGAAACCCTTTTCATCGCGTCGATTCGAATGACGGCTAGTGGGCCACTTGTTGCAAATTCAGTGAGCTTGCGATCTCACACAGCTCGAAGAGTCAAACGCGTCGCGGCTAGGAACGCGTCTGGGAGACCCCGGCATCAGCCTCAAGTGAAGGCTTGACTGGGTTGTGTCGCTGGATGGGCGTCGGGAATACCAAGGTTTCGAAGTACGTCCCGCGCAAGATGCCTGTCGCAAGCTTGACCGGGTCAGGACTCGATGGTGGGCTGAGCAGGGTATGTCTTGTTTCACCAATGCCCGGGGCGCCCGCAGGGAACAGGGGAGGGGTGGCCAACTCCAGTCTTGACAAAGATGCTCTTGCCAGACCCCGAAAATTGGGGTGGTCGGGCAGGCTGAGGCGGGACGTTGCAGCGAGGTTGCCTCAGCCTTTGCGACGAGAAACAAGCTGCGGCCTCGCATGCACCAGCCACACCCGACCGCTTGCAAAACGATCATGGGGCGCTCGAGCTTCTTTCAACGCGACAGGAGCGGGAAGAGGCGGCAACAGCAACGACAACGGTTTCCCCATTCACCGTTTAGCTGTTGTAGAGCTTGCAGAGGCACGCCGCAGATGAAATTTGAATTCGGGCTGCAGCGGACCGCCACCAAGGCAAACGATCGAGTGGCATCCACTCAACTGTCGCAAGGCTGGCTATGCAGACTGCAAGATGTCAAGACGTCGGCCAATGCCCACCACACCAGCTCGACCAACAAATCTCGCCAATGGTACGCCGCGGCTACGCGGAGCAGCAGCCGGTGGATGATGCCTGAAGAAGACGCCGAGAAGGACGCTTGACTCAGCTGAGGAACGTCTTTTTTGGGGGGAGGCGATGCGCAACTGAGAACAAGCCCGCAACAGACGGAGAAGCTTGGCAAGCGTCGAGCGCGCTATTCTGGTGGGGGAAGCCGGCGGTGTTGTTCCCCCAGTGGGGCGCTGGAGCAGCCAAATGGAGGCCACGGCCCCTCTGATTCAGATTTTAGGGCGTGGCACTTGGAAAACGGTTACGAGTTGCGAGGCATCAAATGTCGACAGACAGAAGGGACGGGCCCTGACGTGACGGAGGGAGTGCCCAACCTTGCCTCAGCCATACCTTCTGGTACCTTTTTTGGCAGCACCCACGCCCAAGCTGCAAGCGGTGACGCACGGGGTGGATCTCAAGTGAGAGAACGGCATGCACGAGCAGTTTCTCTCTGTTTGAAGCAGGCTGGTATGCTTGTAGCCGCGACTTCGGGGGACCAGTTCATTTGGACAGGCTTCGAGTAGGCACGAGGATTCTAGCTGGACAAACGGTCCTCTGCAGGTACCTGAAGCCGGACGAGACTGTGGACCGTGGCTCACCCGGTCAATGGCCGTTGCGCGTCAGTTGGATTGGAGCCCAAGTGCCTGGTCGGTCCATTTTGGGGGCGGACCAGCGTGAGCGACCGGGGCCCATGAGCCCATGAACAGTGACGGTTGAGAAGAAGGTTGTGGCCAAAGTGGCAGCCATGGACTCCCTTACCCACACCGCCTGTGGCCAAAATAGGAGCACCAGGGAAAAGCCAATCCCGGCGCAATCCTAGTCCGTTGGCTAGCCCCGGCCCTGGTGTGCCCCATTGGGCAGCTGCTCCTGGCCGGGCGCCCTGGTGAGGCGGCCATTGGCCACTTAATCAAACCCAGCCGACCCCTGTCACGTTTCTTCCATGCGTTGTCCTCCCCGGAGACGTCTGCTTGGTCTGCCGGTACACGCTACGTACCTCTTACGCGACTGGACTTGCGGGTATGGAGGGCTAGGGAAGAGGGCGCCGTCCTTCACCCGCGCCCTGCTCCCGCAACATCAAGCCTCTTGTCACCCCCCTCTCGGTCCCCTTTTTTCCCACTCTTCCCCTCCCAAAGCTGATTGATGGGAACGTGGATGGGGTGGGCAGGGTTGAGGTCCTGACTGGGTCGATGGACAGATGGAGTCTTCTTTTCTGGTTCTTCTCAAGGTGGGCGCGAGCTCCCGCAAGCACGCCACCCCACTTGATCCGTCCATTCATTCACCTTTTCCCTCACCCATCCAGGACGCCTCTACCCGCACACCCTCTTCCCCCCTGGTCCAGGCGTGGTTTGGCGTCGGCCTGCGAGGTGCAGGAGGATAGGCCCCAGCAGCAAGTGAAAAGGCACCCTGCGGCGGAAGCTTGTCAACGTTTTCCCTCGACATTTCACCGTTGTCCACCGCTCCGCTCTTCATCCCAAAGTAATTCATGCTCCTGAGATTCCTGCGACAGGGGTCTTGTCGCGGCCTCGCGCACTTGCAGGACTTCATATCATATCGATTTCCTTGCAATCCCCCATCCCCACTTCAACGCGACGGGGTTTTTACTCTGTCAAGCTCTATATCACTCGTGTTGAACCCTGGTCCTTCGCGCGCGCACCTGCTTGACACGGGTCGTACTCCTGGTTCTATCTGCTGGTTTTAGCATCTGGTTCGAGCACCTGGTCTGCCATCCCGTCTATTTGCTCATTGCCCATTGTGGCATATCCACTCCAGATCATACCTTGTTCTCCATCCCCATAATCTTGGTTCAAATACCCTCTCCCCTGCCCCTTCGTCTGCCCCCCCGTCGGCCCCCCTCTAGCACACCCATCCTCCGATCGATCTTGTCTTTTTCTTCCGCTCCAAAGGCCTGCTGTCTCCTCGCCGTCCCCTGGCACACGAACCATAATCTTCGAGACGGGAGCGTTTGGCAGGCACTCTTGTCGCCGTTCGCTCGTTTGCCAACCCTTTCAGGCCAAGCGGTATTGCCACCCCCTGCTCTGTCTCTTTTCCCCCGTGTTTTTTCGCTGCAGTCCGCGAGAACCGGGTTGCTTTATCATCATTACCGCTCCGAGCCTAGCCCGCCTCACCCGTGCAATCCCAGTCTTCACCAGGGGTTGTCCACTTAAACCAGCTCCCCAGACCCGGGTACTGGCAAGGGGAGAATAAAACACCAACGCGTCCTTGACTCGATGCGATTTTCTTTTCTTTGGTCGCGCCTGATAGCTTCAACGTTCACGTCACGTCCATGTCTGACTAATGGGTCTTCTCTCTATGCAGCATCACTCGCAGCACCAGCAACAGGGTCAGCCGCCTTCCCAGCACCTGCAACACTCGCGACCCCCGAGTGTAGTTCACCAGCAGCATCACCCCCAGGCTCACCCGCCGCCGCAACAGCAGCACCAAAGCGCGTATTCATCAACACACTCGCTTCCACAGGCATACCAGACGGGCGCTCAGGCTACCAACAGTCAGGATAACCTCAGCTACTACAACCACCCGAGCCCCTACAGCACACCCGGTGCCACAAGCGGATACACATCCGCAGGTGAGTTCAAGCCCGCCTCGTAGCAATATTGCTTCTTGCTCGTGTGAAGCGCGTCGCGATCTCATAGCTGACATGGCGCGATCTAGATACCTCCGACATGATGGCCGCCGCTCAAATGCCGAGACCTCCCTACCCACCAATGTCCTACCACACACCTCAATCCAACTCGCCCGCCTCCGTTGCCTCACCCTCTCAGCATGACCAGCACAGAAGCATTTACGGCCAACCGCCGTCGCAGCATCTGCAACAATCGATGTATTACCAACCACAGAACCAATACCAGCCTATGCCGCCTCAAGCGACTGCCTCGCCATACGCGCAGCACGCGCCTCACCCTCAACAATCGATGACCTCGCAACCAGCCATGATGATGTCTCAAACTGCGCCTCAGAACCAGATGACCCAGCATGCTGCGCAGCACGCTCACGCGGGGATGACGGGCAGCCCCCGACCCAAGATCGAGCCTCAGGTGCCTCTACAGCTTCAGAAGCCTCAGTCGTCGCCAATGCCCCAGGGTCACCATCCTCAGAACGGCGGTCAACTCCAAAGCCCCGGAAACACAACGCCTGGTGTCAACCCCAGCGCAGCGCCCGGCCCTATCCCCGCCACAACCCCACTAGTGGTCCGACAGGACGGTAACGGCGTTCAATGGATCGCCTTTGAGTACTCTAGGGACAGGGTCAAGATGGAGTATACCATCCGTTGCGATGTCGAATCCGTCAACATTGATGAGCTATCTCCCGAGTTCAAGCAGGAGAACTGTGTCTACCCTCGAGCGTGCTGCCCCAAGGAGCAGTATCGCGGCAACCGCCTGATGTACGAGACGGACTGCAACCGCGTCGGCTGGGCGTTGGCGGAACTCAACATTCCCCTCCGTGGTAAGCGAGGACTAATTCAGAGAGCTGTGGACAGCTGGCGCAACAGCAACCAAGATCCTCGACTCCGAAGCCGACGAGTGCGACGCATGGCCAAGATGAACCAGCGAAAGCAAGTCCAGGCCTCTCCGCATCCTGGTGCGGCTCACATGCCCGGCCCCAGTGGACCTTCAGGGATGCCCGGCGGCCCCGGGCCCATGGGCCCTGGCGCAGGTGCCATGGGCAAGCCTGGCCTAGGTAGCATGGGTCAACCAATGCACCACCATCAACCAGGAACTCACCCCGACGGCACAGCTCAAGGTGGCGGGGATGAAGTCGGTATGTTTCACCAGATGTGATTGATTTAAAGCGTCACGTCTCTTCACCTGCACGGTAGTCAATGCCCTGGAGTGCGCTCCCATCAATTCTCACCCCTCACCACACATATTCACACTGCCGTTCGACCAAATGTTGATTAATTGATACCAAAACCCTTCTACTTTTTCCTTGTTGCTGTTTTACAAAACTTATTCCCTTGTCGCTACGGCTATACCTGTGTCCTTGCTCATCGTTTTACTTTGCCTACTGCTTTGATTTGCGACTTGAACGTTTTGGGGACTGGGTTTGTCATCTCCTTTCATGCCTGTTTTTATCTACCTGTCTGAAATCGGCACAGGTGGTCCATCACTTATTGCACCGCCATCTCTACAGCATGCCGCAGTGTTTCGAGGGGTTATGAGGAACTCTTTGTTTTGTTGATTGGCACAGTTCTGTACATTACCATAAAGTCGCGCACAGTCGCTGTTGCTGCTGTTAGTTGTTTGCTTTGCTGCTGGGTTTCCGCGACTCTTAGACGAGTTCAATCTGCCTTCTGGCTTTTAAAAGTTGCATTCGCTGCCGTTGGCAGTCAGACGGTCCTCTGAGACCAGTCTGACGCAAGCCTTAGCCCTATCCTGTTCTGCCTTGCTTGAAACACTTTGCTGAGTTTGGTTATGTTTCTTTTGAGTTGGGCTGGTTTCAAAGCCACCATCTTGGTCGCCTCGCCTCACCTCACCACACCTCACCACACCTCATCTCGTCTTCACCATGCCATGATGAACACTGCAAGACGCAGAAAATGACACGAGCTAATTCGGGCTGCTTCTCTCTAGGCGATGGTCACGGTTACGAACACCATCACCATCAGGTTCCCACGGGTCAGAACCCTTCAAGCAACGACGACGTGAGACCGGCTCACGTTTTTACTGGGTACAACAACCAGCCTTATCCCACTAGTGCGCCCATGTCTCACATGGCTCCCCACGCTGGCGGTGCCGTCCCTGCTAAACGCCACAGCCGGGGTAACGCGGCTGAACCTGACGATCTCTTCCCTGACATCCCTGAAGCCAAGAAGCGCAAGTTCATCCTGGTCGAGGACAACGTTCGTGGATCTCGCCTCCGCGTCCGAGTTACTCTCGAGGGCGTAGACACCAATGAGATCCCCGACAGCTTCCGCAAGGGAGCTAGTGTCTTCCCTCGCAGCTATTTCCCCCGTGAAATGCAGAGCCCCCCTCCCAGCGCAACGGGCTCACGCTTCTTTGCCGAGGACCAGGACGACGACGGCATTGAAGAGACCGAGGGCCGGGATGCTAACCGCCGCGGAGCTAACCGAGCTGGCAAGGAGATGGTCAAGGTTCCTATGGGCGAGTCCCAAGGCGAGATTGCCATCCCCCGGATGAGGAAGTCAGTCCGGGGCAAGGAAGTTCGTCTCAACGATCTTGGATACCGCATGGCCTGGCTCCAGAGCCGCGTGTTTGCTGGCCGAACTGTCTTCCTGCAGCGAGCTTGTGAGTGTTAACCCGCCACCTTGCTTAATTGGGTTGGATTTGGTACTGACAGGGACGGCTTAGTGGATTGCTACCGCAACAAGACCCGTGCTGCCATCGAGAGTATTATGCAAGACGTCAAGACTGTGGCGCCTCACTACGAGACGCGTGTTGGAAAGAGAAGCTGGAATGACCGCATGCGACGCGGAGAGAAGAAGGACGACGAGTAGAGCTGCCTCCTGTTTGATTCGACCTTGTTCATTTCGCACAAACCCCTCCTTCGGCCATTGAGGCATGTCTTTCATGTTTTCTGGGCATCGACATTAGAGATTGCGACTCTCATTGTTCTGTCTTTTGCTGTTGTTTCACGATACCATTCTGCGAAGGGCATCCATCGACGGCGATGCCACACCGATTTACTACCTCTTACTTTTCTGCCGTTTATTGGTTGTGGGCGTTGCACCAATCTTGTCGTCTTGACTTTTACCCGCGACTCTGGACTGCCTTGGCAACCTCCCCACAAACGGGCTTTCTTTGATTGATGCTTCTGGAGTTTCAGTCCTTACACCGAGTGGCTTTTGTATATTAAATTTGCAAGGTGGATGGGGTGCATAGATGTTTGTTGATGGGGT
Source organism: Fusarium sp. JS1030 (assembly GCA_000966855.1). Classification (NCBI taxonomy): domain Eukaryota; kingdom Fungi; phylum Ascomycota; class Sordariomycetes; order Hypocreales; family Nectriaceae; genus Fusarium; species Fusarium sp. JS1030. The sequence continues at coordinate 318,910 of JWIW01000092.1, forward strand.
TGATTGCCGGCGACGTTGACGTCGAAGGGATATGGCATGAGGGTTGACTTGTGGCTGATGTCTCGGTCTGGGGAGTAGTATGACTGTGCTGACACATCAGTTCGAGAGTCGGCCTGTGGGCGGTATTAATTACATAGGTATGAGAATCGGAAAGGTTCGAATAAGGGGGCGCTGACCGCCAAGTGCTTGCTTTGACACGCGTGGTATTGCATTTTTGTGAGAATATGGTTGGTTTATTGTGAGATGACAAGTGCATTTTGGCTCAGGTCAGAGTGCGTGAGGCTCGACCCTGTGCTGCGTTTGGATACCCCGGTAAGGTGCATGTCTGATGAGCAACTCGCGATGATAGAAACAAGTAGAGTTCTGCTTGGTGAGCTACTCTCTATGCCATGGCTCTGACGGTTGTTGTCAACTTGGTACCTGCGTGGAGATAGGTAGGGATTAGGTATAGGCAGGTATGTAGTCTGATAGTGTAGTGTCGAAAATAAGCTTTCTTGCCCAGAATCAAAGCAGCCTGTCAAACCTCTCAAGGCCCATGCACAACAACCCCTGCAGGAGGGATAGGACGCTAGAGATGTGCCCGATGATAGGTATGTACAGTACTGTGCCTAGGTAGGTAGGTGGGACAGCCACAGGGTTGGTTCTAGCCCGGGAGTGGGGGTTGTAGATCAGATTGCGGCTGGTCTCTCCTCATTCAGATGCTCAGCTGGATCACAAGCCACACTGGGACGGACACAATGTCACTCAGCTAATGTAAGGCGGCTTATTTATAGCAGCTGTAGCTGTAGCTGTAGCCGTAGCTGTACAGTAGCCGTATGCACGCGCAGAAGGCGAGAACGAGGGAATAGACCTGTGTCCGCTTCTGGCAAGTGGGCTGCTCGTTCATCAAAGACGGGACCCAAGGCAGCCCGCGAGGCGTTGGTTTGGCCAGGCGAGGCGTGGTGGCGGCCGGGCCTCCCCAGGGACCTGCCTAGCCTACTGTACTGTACCTACCTAGCCCATTGATTATTTCGCCCGCCGCCTCCTCTTCCTCCCAGATCAATCACTTCACTTCGCTTTGTCTGTTGCGTCTCTTGCTCTCTGGAGCCCCCCCAAACCGAACAGAACGGAACGCAACAGCCAGCTCACGGTGCCGCAGAGACCCGGACCTGGCTTGGGGGCTATCCCGTCGCTGCTGAATCATGCCGCACAACCCCTACTACAGCGACGGCAACTATCCGCCACCCCTATTCGTCGCCGAGCTCGACAGTAACCCATCGCGCCCCGACGAGGTCCCATCCCATCATGCTCCCGATGGAGCTCCTGTATTTGAAATGCCCGGCGACCCGGCGCCTGCAAAACCGAGCGACGAGAAGCTCCCCTCGGGCGCGCAGAGTCCGGCGCAACAGCCTGGCCATGCAAACTCGTCCCCCTTCTCTGTAGAGAATCACGGGCAGTCACCGCCTGCGCAGCACGAGACCAAGGACAAGCCTACCAAGACAGACCCCGCCGTGAGCCCGCCACATGTAATGGCCAATCCTTGGGCCTACTTTGGTCCTGAATCCTCGGGCGACGTGCCAGCTCCCCTCGCGATAGCTTCAGGGCGACGGCCGGCCCAGGACGAGGAGCCCCGCCCTCCCCAGAACCATGAGCAGCGTCCATCCGAGCCAGTATACAAGCCTTACCCCGGCTGTAGCGAGTCGGCACCCACGGTCCCTTACGGCTCACGCCCGTCTGCCGCCACTACGAGTCCAGGTCAAGGTAGCAATGTCGCTTCTTACTATCCTGCGCCTTTGAAGCTCTCTCATCGCCCAGCCAAGACGACATCGCCACCAGCCTTCAAGGCATACTCTCCCCCGGCATCCCAAGACACGCAGGAATCGCACAACAGGCCTTCGGCTGGTGTCGCGAGAACCGATTCGCAGTCAACGACAGCTTCAATCCCATACCGGCCTTACAGACCTCATTCGCCTCAGACGGCGACAGCTGCGGCGCCATGTGCAACTGTCCCTCCTCCGACTAGCTCTCCTCCCCAGACTGCTCCTCTAGCCACTCCCCCCGCGGCTCAACCATCTGCTACCCAGCAGCAACCGATTGGAGATGTAAAACATCACTTCCAGGCTCCACCTCCTACAAGTCCACCTGCGAATCCTACAGCAATCGACGGAAATGTGTCTCCTAGTCCAGCTTCGACCGCCCACATCTCTCCTCAGCCACAACCGCAGAATATCATTGCTGGCGCTGTCCCAGCTCAGCCAATGCACCCGATGGCATCTCCTTATGCCCCGTCGCCCATTTGTCCTGCGGGACACCCTGCTTCAACAGCTGGCCCTTCGCCAGCAACCCCATTACTGAACGCGGGAGCACCCTTCGCCCAACCACAGTACACGGTTCCTGTCCCATCTCAGACCTACGCTCCGGGTCCTTCGCCGACCCCTCCTATTGCCTCACCGGCAGCTCCTCCGCAGGCCCAGCCAATCTCTGCGCCGATAGCTACACCGTCACCGGCCACTCCCTCACCCAATGCCGGCGTGCCCTTTGCCCAGCCGCAGTATGCTCCCCACGTTCCGCCCCAGAACTACGCCCCGGGCCCGTCACATACACCTCCGGCCACTTCAACCGCACCTCCTCCGCAAGCACAACCGGCTCCGGCGCCGATGGCACCTACTCTGGCTTATAATCCAACCCAGTCCACCCCAGGCTACTCCAACTACAATGTTCCGCAGCCAAGTTATGCGCCGGCACATACTCCTCCGGCATCAACCCCAACATCAGCCAACCCAAACCAACCCGCTGCTCACACGCCTGCTCCCTATCAACAGCCGACCCCAACTGGCCCAGAGCAGCAGCAGCCGCATCCTCAACAGTCGAATACAGAACCCCATCAGGTGTCGACGCCGGCACCGATTCCGCAGTCACCTCCACCTCCCTATGTACAGAACCTCGCTCCTCGGCCTGGATCACAACCTCCAGCGGCAGGCCATCCCTCACCATATCAGCCTCCTCTTGCTGGCCCCTATCATCCTCAGCCTCAGTATCCAACCCAACCGACTTATGCTCTTGGGGCAACTCCACCCATTCACGGCCAGTCAGCTTTTGGACTCCAACCTCCACCTCTCCCTCCTCGACCCTCATCAGCCCAAGGAGCCGCCCCGGCGTTCGGTTTTGGGTCTGGACCTGCCGGCTATAACCCGGCTAATTATCCCGCCCCTCCCCAGACGTATTTCTCGCCTCCGCCATCGCTACCTCCGCGACCAGGTACAGGGACCGTTGGGAAGATTTTCGGAAGTAGCTCAGCAGACAAGTGGCTGAGGAAGACTGGTCAGGTGCTGGAGAGTACACTGGCACCCATCTTGCAAGGACAACAAGGGTTGAATAGGCCTGGATCATATGGCCAGCAGGGCCCACGTCCTTACGCTCCTCATGCTCCTCATTTCCACGCTCCTCATTTAGCGCCTCAGTTTAGAAGCGCTCCAGGCCATGAACCCCCGTCTGGACCTGGGGCACCGGGATCAAACTAGACTATTGCTAGAACAGGGTTTATCAATGGCGTCGTTCGATATTAGGCACTGGAAAACCATGTTTCAGGTATAGGATCTTTATTTAGTCTGCTGTCACGATGGACATTTGGAGCATATCATGTGTGGGAAGCCATCATGCGAGTACTTAGACGCCTCAGAGCGTTTCTTCATGTCAGAGGTCACATAGCGAGTTGGATTTCATTGAATATTATTAATTGTCCTTTCAGCCTAGGGCATTTGCCTGCTACTGTGGTCTGGCAATTCGGGTTGTGATATGGAACGAGTGCATATTTCCTAGGTGTTCTTTGTTGTTGTGGAAGCTGAATCACATGGACGATAAGATAACATATTTCCTAGCTAAGCAGGCAACATGTCATGATGGAGAGAGATTGTTGGATTGGCCAAATATGAAGAAAACAAAGCCAAATTCAGGGTAGATTCTGATGGCGGCAGAGGGCAGGAATTGGCCAAGATTGCCGAGAGAGACAATTCATGATGGATTGACATCATGATGAGCGATGACAGGCATTACATCATGAGACCAGGGGGGTGGCAGGGCTGCCTAACATGGATATCTTGATGGTGTTCACTTGGCAGGTTCCTCACAGACGATGGAGATGGAAGCAAGACTCTGGCTGCCGTCTCCCATGGCTACCCGTGGTTTGGCGTCGTGCCAAATGGCACTCATTTGATTATGACGATGTGGTCGAGACTCGAGACATGAGACCCCTTGCCTGGGACTGGGTTGGTCAAGCATGTAAGCGGGCCTGGTTGGGTTGAGGGGATCCTGGTGTTAACTAGTCCCCGCAGGGATGCATGCGGAGACTGGTTCCTCGAGTACATATACATAGGTGGCCAGCAGCTACAGTATCTCGAGGTCGGTCATGTGCACTTGGCTGGAGGCCAAAGCATACCTAGCTATGGTGTACCTAGCCATCTCGTCTTTGAAGCGGCATGAAGAGCCTGGCTGCAGGAGCTGTCTGTTTCTTTTCCCGAGTGCAGACCTCAGCTCGAGTGGCAGGCCCTGGGGTTACGCGGAGCATTGCTGTCCAGGAGCACGCACCGCACCGAGTAACGAGATGGCGATTTGCTGCAGGGGGAGGTGGGCTATTTTCAGCTCACCCGACAGAAATGCAAGCCATCCATCCATTCATCCACCCATCCATGGATCCCACCCGAGACAGCTAGCTACTGTACGTTACGGGCTGCAGCATTTCCTTGGCGCGCCATTCGCTGCTTGGGCCGCCGGCCTCACTGTCACCTGGAGGACCAGCGTACTGTAGGTGCCAGCGGGTGAGACGAGACTTCCAGGTTACACGGGCGGCGTATCGCACAGCTGGCGGGCTGCAACCAGCCGATCTTTGGGAATTCCATTTCAGAGTGCGCAAACCGGATGGGACTACGTAGCCCGACGAATCCAACCAGGAGCCGTGGAAAACATGTGAGCGTTTTTGTAGATTCTGGCAAGACGCGACCTGATTTGATTTGATTTGATTCGCCGAGGCGACACCAAGCAAACAGGACGGGCGCTACGGCTTTTCCTCGTGACACTGGTTGATGCAAGGAAACCTTGGAAGAGACTTGGGTAGTCTAGCAGTTGCAAAAAGGAAAACCACATGCTACCCAGAATGGGACGTCGGTGAAAGTCCTGGGAAGAGGAAGGTCAGCTCCGGAAATCCGCAGCTCAGAGAAGCACAGGCTGCTGCTGTGCACCTACAGTTTGACAATGACGGAATGTGCTAGCGATGCTGAGCGAGAGGGGATTGGATTGGATTGGATTGGATTGGATCCTCCACCACGACCACGAGACGAGGCCATTCGTCATGCATCACCACCAACGACAGCAGCAGAAGAAGAAGGAGAAGGAGAAGAAGCTTATGCTTGCTGATGCTGATGCTGATGCTGATTCCGCTGCTGATGTCGTTGTCTCTTACCGCAGCCCAGCTCGCTTGCACCCCTCACCGGGAGGCTGAGCCGGCGCCGTACAATTCGTTGTTTTACAGTCAGGCATTCAAGGCAGGGCAGGCAGATGGATTATCTGGGTTGGTCGTGATCCAGCATTGGAGCAATAGCAAACGACTCGACGAACCTGACTACGCGGCCCAAAGGGATTGGCCCCGTGCCCAGCCGACTTGCTCATTCACTGTCCACTTCAACCACAAATCGACTGCGGCATCTGTCTGGTCTTGAGATGCGCTTCCAGGGAAGTGTAGCATCCCGTGGGAGCGCCGCCAAAGATAGCGCGCGCCCTTGTCGGCGGCACGGGGCAGCACCCATGACATCCATAACGTAGGTGGTAATTACATCCAGTAACCTCCGCTGAGTACCTATGGAGTGCTTGGGAAGGTATATAACCACATCGCATGATGCAGACTGAACGCAGGTTTGAGGGAGGATGCAGCGCGCCCTGGGCCACCAGGGCTCAGTGCCCGACGGTTCAGGGCATTTGTCGGGAGGTCGGGAGTAATAATACAAGGTGCCAAATGTAATAATAAAAAAAGGTCGGTCCGTGGATGGATCGACGGACCCCTTCATCCCACCCGACTCACGATCGTCAGTGAAGGCGAACCATTCGGCGGTCGAGGTCGCGGTCGGCTGCCGACGAGTACCCCAAGCCGACTGATCCAACTTCATGCTGCTGGTATCCGTACCTACCTACCTAGGTACTCTACCCAGTCAGAAGGCGGTTGATTGCAGAATATGAAGGACGCCCGCGTTCAGTCACGTCGTCGAGTATAATGGACGCACGAGACCACGCAAACGGCAAGGTGCAAACAGCTCAACACAGCCAGTGAACAGTTGATTGACCATGAAACAACTTGCATTCATTCATTTGACATTCATGCACTTCCGGCCTGGGCTTCCCATTGTTGCCTCATCTCCACTTTGGGCCGCATTCATCAGATCCAGCCCACCAAAAGTCACCCCAGCTGCCCTTGTACAGTACGGTGGCCACTTAGGGGTCTGGCTCTAGGGACGTCGGCGCCTAGTACTGCACAAGCGCCCAGCCGACACCCATGGAACGGAACCGCCCTCGGTCGCCCAGTGAGGAGCTTGGAAGCGCCCTAAAAAAAAACCACACATCACTGAAAGAGCGCTGTTTGCCAAGCCCAAGCCCCCCAAACGCCGCAAGCCGAACCCGATGGGAGAGCCCAGGCTAGGCCAGCCAAGCCACTTGAAGCATTGAATGGAAGGGCCTCACCCAGCCCTGGAGGTGCTGGGCTCGCCCGCCCTCAGCCGCCTCGAGGTCCAAACAAAATCCCACTGCCCCCTGGGGTCTTGGCCTTGTTCGCCTCTTCACCCTCAGGCTCGCTCGTCGGCTCTCCCCATTCTCCACTTTTCCTTTTCACTCATTCACTCACCTCACTCCCTCCCTCCCTCCTTCCTTCCTTCCCACCTCGGGCTTCCATTTTCTCCCTTCCCTTCTTCCACCCCACGACGCCCTTCCGCCATCCTCCTTCTGACATCTACACCCAAATTACTATCCGACGACGGGTACCTCTCGGGATTTACGTCTGTCAACCTCCCGCAAACCAACTGAGATCTTTCTCTCTACTCAGTCTCGACCAGCATTTCCACGCATCAACGTCACTGGTCGTTTCCCACCGCCTTTCCCCCGAGTTTCGTGCCTACTACCATCGACCCTCCCGCTCTCGGCCATCGCTACTACGGCCTCGAGGCTTTGCAACGCGTTCTGACCGCCTCCCTGCCTCAACGCTTCTCTTGCAGGTGAGTATACATCGTCTCTTGGCTTTGCTGCCACATTCTCTACACTCTCATTCAAATGTTTCTTTCCCTTTTCTGTTCTCTCAGCTGTGCCGACTCGTGCCGAGGCGAGCTTTGCTTATTACCCATCTCGCCAATTTGGCGGCTTGCCTGTTGACTCGCTCTTGCGTCGAGTTACGTCGGGTTTGCCTTGTGGCGTTGCCCACCGCCCTTGTCAAGCCTGATTTCTCCCCCCAGGCCCAGTTTTGCCCCTCTCCCTGCACACGCTGCTACCATTTTCTTCCTCATTTCATTCATCCACCCACTTTTTCTTCTCCGGGTACGACCTGGGCTGACTTGAAATCATAGCTATTGTAGGCTTGCAGATCAACGAAAACTCTTCTTCATTCTTTAACATTGGTTCCATTCCTACGGGGACGGAACATCATCACATACCGACATGACGACCATGGTAAGCTCATCACTGCAACTCTCCTTCCATCCTGCTCTGGACTTTGGCCTACATCTTAGCGGCTGCGAGTTCATCGACATGATGTCGAAGCCTTTTTGGGCCTTGAAGCCATGATTTTCCGCTCCCACTGCTCAGCACAAAGCCCTAACCTAGATGGAGAAACGGCTTGCCTCATTCACAGGAATTTGCTAACTCGGTTGCTCAGGATCTCCGCGTTGGTAATAAGTACCGTATCGGTCGAAAGATTGGTTCTGGTTCGTTCGGTGATATCTACCTGGGCACCAATATCATCTCGGGTGAGGAGATTGCCATCAAACTCGAGTCCGTCAAGGCCAAGCATCCTCAGCTGGAGTATGAGGCCCGCGTCTACAAGTCCCTCGCCGGTGGTGTCGGCATTCCTTTCGTTCGCTGGTTCGGCACTGAGTGCGACTACAATGCCATGGTTCTCGATCTTCTGGGCCCCAGTCTGGAGGATCTCTTCAACTTCTGCAATAGGAAGTTCTCCCTGAAGACCGTTCTCCTCCTCGCCGACCAGCTCATTTCCCGAATCGAGTACATTCACGCCAAGTCGTTCATCCACCGAGATATCAAGCCCGATAACTTCCTTATGGGTATTGGCAAGCGTGGCAACCAGGTCAACGTTATTGATTTCGGTCTGGCCAAGAAGTACCGAGACCCCAAGACTCACTTCCACATTCCCTATAGAGAGAACAAGAACCTGACTGGTACTGCCCGTTATGCCTCCATCAACACTCATTTGGGTGTTGAGCAGTCTCGCCGAGATGATATGGAATCGCTCGGTTACGTCATGCTCTACTTTTGCCGTGGCTCTCTCCCTTGGCAGGGTCTCAAGGCTGCCACCAAGAAGCAGAAGTATGACCGCATCATGGAGAAGAAGATGACCACCCCCACCGAGGTCCTCTGCCGTGGCTTCCCCAACGAGTTTGCCATCTACCTCAACTACACTCGGTCTCTCCGCTTTGACGATAAGCCCGACTACAGCTACCTCCGCAAGATCTTCCGGGACCTCTTTGTCCGTGAAGGCTTCCAGTACGACTATGTCTTCGACTGGACCGTCTACAAGTACCAGAAGAACGCTCAGGCTATTGCTCAGGCTGCCGGTCAGGCCAACCCCGAGGATGAGGAGAAGGCGCGTGCCAGCCGCACTAACGCGGCTACTGCCGGCCAGTCGGCCGCCAAGCCCAATGCCATTCCTAGCACTCGACGCAAGATGCTTGAACGTGGCTCTGGCGCTGGTGTTGATACCCCCGACACCAACCGTGCCATTGGTGGAAGTGACAGGATGTGAGTGACAAGCTAAGCCCATCTCAGTTATCATGTTCCTCGTAAGGAATCATTTTCCTTCGCGCGTGTAGTGTGTTTTTGTACCGCTGGCCGAAGGGAGATTTGCTGACAACTATGGCTGACTCAGTGGACGATAAACAGGCTTCGCTCAGCTTCAAAGGGAGCGGGATATGCCTCGGGCAGCTACCGGCCGAAATGATTGCGAACCCGACTAATCCTCTCTTTTTGGGATCCTCACTTGTGGCGACCGACGTTGGCGACATGAACCCGACATCGACATCCGGGATGCAAGATTTGTGAACAGCCGGGTGGTCCTCTGCTGGCCACCATCCTGCTGATTGATCGCTGTCGACTTGTTGGGGCGCGGCTCGGTCTTGCCTTTTTCCTACACATTTGCTCTATCTTGTTCTTCGACGTATTTTTGGGGGGATTCACGACTTTTACGCATGGCTCGGGTGGCTCTTTATGGTTTAAGGGTGTTGCAAGGGACTGTCCTCTGGGCTACGTCCTCTGATAAACCCAAACACCGTAAAGGGGTCTGCCTGAACGGCATGTCCGGTACTCCTGTCTAGGTGTACCAGGTCTGTGGGTTCGTGGCTTGTCTCGTTTTAGGACAGCCTCGCGCCTCGGAATGCCGGATACCAAGGCAAACTGCACGCGAGTTGCCCAAGGAGCCAAATACGGGCCCAGGGTTTACTAACCTAACCTGCTATTCCGTCGTTGCGATAGAGCTGCGGCCCCGTCCAACAGGCATTTCTTTGATCCTTTCTTTCATTCGACGATTAATATTTTGTTCTATGGACGCATGCTTTTTGACTTTTGAGTTTGTTCTCGAACGCCGGAGGCAGCTTCTGGGGAGGTAATGGAGGAGATGAAATTCAGGGGAACAGTTCCAGGTGGACTTTCGTCGACATTCGGCCAAATAGGAAAGCCACCTGTAATCCTATGAGGTTCGGAGCGAGCAGTGAAGAACAGCCCGAAAGTTGAACAGAGAGACGCTACAACAGCCGGTTAGAGAGTCAAGGTCAGCACCGGTCTTTTGTCATCGTCTCAATCACCTGGATGGAATATGGAGCAGTGTCCAATCACACGCGGTCGGGTTTTAGTCTACTGGAGGCTGGCTTGGAGCCTGTACAACTCCTGGTCAAACTCGGGAAGTGGGTCGGACCGAAGTCAGGATCGTGGGGGCACGGCCTGGCGGGTGATGGATGAGAGACGCTGGGGTATACGGCTAGCGAGTCAGCCATCCGATCGTTGAGAGACGCCTTCATTCATTCCACTGCACCCATTCATTCGTTTCTTGATCCCGCCTTAGGTAGTCTACAAATTCAGTCTGTTTTTCATTGGCAGTTATTGCAACGAAATTCTGCGTTCATATGTACAGTGGTGGGTCGATTGGGGTGAGTGGTGCTGCCATGTTCAAGTGCAAGGCAAACTGCACCCGAAGATGTATTATGGTGTATGCCTCCCGGCCAAGGCAGATGTCGAGGCTCTTTAATGCAGAGACAGCTTGTGGTTCGGGTTAGAAGTCGACAAATGGCGGTAGGGGGATTTCAGTGGGCATTGGGGACTTGTGCCGTAGGTTTCTGGAGGGCGGCACAGCCTCTAGATGGCGCGTGAGCAATGGTGATGGCATGAGGGCATTGGTCACTCATGGTGGAGTATCTCACGAGCGCCCTTTTAGCACGGACGCGGCCACGGCGGGGTTATGGAATCTTGACGAGACAGGTTGGGATTTGGGTGATGAGCACCTCGGAGCATCGTCGCAAGGAAGTTTAGCGGTGGTGGCTCAGCTCGATCAGCTTATTGACACATTGTAGATGGGCACTGGGAGCAGCTAAGGTGGAAGGAGGCCAGCGGGTTAAGGCTGGACTGAGCTTCCAATTGCGCGCCCATGTCTACCTAGGTAGGTAGACATCTGTGACAGATGAAATCAAGGCAGCACTGCTAACACACCGACATGCGTAGTTGCGGCTCGCGTTTTTCATATTCAAGTCCTTTCCTCGGTGACGATAGGTAGAGTTGCATTGTTGATTGCGGCGTGTGCTGTGCTGAGCTGAGCTGAGCTCTGCAGTGGAAACGTCAGCACTTTTGACGCTGCCGAGTTGTAGTAACAGTAGTATTAGGCGCTCGGAAAGATTGAAGCCCGCCACAACTTGGGGTCAAGATTGAAAGCCGACCTACAAGCAGATACGGCAGTTACCTATGGTATAGTATGATAGAGTATGTACAGTACTGTAGTAGGGTATCTGGGTGCATGGCGCGGGATCACACCCTCGCCTCGAGCCCAACTCTATCGTGGGAGAGTGGTACAGTAGAGTGATCACGCACACCCACAAAACAAAGCCCAGACAAACACGACAACGGCGCTGATCGACAAGGCGAATACAAAACCCACAATTTCCTTGCATTCGTTACAGGCCGTTCCAGATCCCCGATCCCACCTTCTCGCGCGCTTCTGCGCCAGCCTCGTGCGCCCTTCTCTTTTAGGCTTGCAGAATCCTTGCCCATTCTTCTTCTTCTTCCTCTTCCTCCTCCCTCACTCTCATCCGGTCGAGACTTGTCCCTCTGCTCGCCCCTTTCCGAGTCTTGTCCTCTCCAACATCGCTGGCTGGCTCGCTGTCAGTCTGTCATGGCCGCTTTGACTTCAACTTCTACAACCGTACCGTCACGTTCGTCAGGTGCTGCACCTTCCCGCCTCAACGTCTCCTTCAACTCCTCCACATCCTCCCCCACGATGACACCTTCTCACTCCCTCGACCTGCTGTACCTCACCTTCAACTGCGCAAAAAACATCCTCGACGTCCCCGTTTTTGCCACCCACCTGCAGACCGCTCTGCGCCAAAATGCCACGGGCTTGCCCGACATCGTTGTCCTGTAAGCCGCCGATCCCCCTCTTTCATGGTGCCGGCGACCATGACCAACGACGTATATGATGCTGCCTTTGCCGGCAGGTAGATATACATGCGAGAGACATGATCGATCTTATATCTACGCGAAAGAAAGGGAGAGAGAGAGAGAGAGCAGGTTGTCCCTCGAGGAGCACGGTGCTGATTCGTGTCCCACTTGCAGCTCTCTACAGGAGGTGGCGCCCCTGGCCTACTCGTTCATCGGCGGCTACTTCTTGAATACATACCTGGCACGGTACGAAGAAGCTGTCAACACCGCCGCTCGACAGCACCTTCACGACGACAGCTCAAGTCGGAGCCAGGATGGCGGCTCTGATGACATCACTCCCACTGCCCGCCCCTCCAAGCCTTATACCCTCGTCCGATCCAACAATGTTGGCTACACCGCCATCCTCCTATTTTCGCGCGATCCCTCACGGCTGAAGGATATCCAGGAGGCAGAAGTTGGATTTGGACCCGCCGAGATGGGAAACAAGGGCGCTGTTGGCTTGCGCATGCTATACGAGGGCAACAGTGGCTCATCCACTGAGCTGACGTTTGTCGCCACGCACCTCGCGGCTATGGAGTGGAACCTGCCTCGGCGCAATGCTAATTGGGCTGCTATCATGCGTGGTATGGCTTTTGAGAACCCCGAGGTCGTTGTGAATAGCTTCAAGACCTCGGTCACCCCATCTCCGGCCTCCACTCCGCCTGCCGAGGAACCCCCTGAGCGAGTACGCCTTCTCCATGACGAACACCACGAGCAGCACTCGCGTCTTCAGCAACAATTGCACAACATCTCCGTCTTCAGGCCCTCGTCCCATCTCTTCGTCGCAGGCGACCTCAACTACCGCATCTCCACCACGTCTCCGCCTCCGTTCGCCGCTTTCCCTAGTCTCGACCCAGAATCAGAGAACTACTACCCAGACTTCTTCCGCCTCGATCAGCTCACGCGCGAGCGCATCGCTGGGCGCACGCTACACGGCTTGTCAGAGCACGAGGTGCGCTTCCCGCCAACGTACAAGTACGATGTGCTACCACCGAAGCCTGACACCCAGAAACTGGAGCTTGACGTGCCCTGGCGGTTTGCGGTCCACCGCTATCCTGGGTGGACCGACCGGATTCTGTTCCTCGATGTGCCCTTGTGGCTGAAGGGCAAAACTAGCGAAGAACCCAAGCTCAACGTCCGAGCCTACGACTGCCTTCCTGTGCTACGCATGAGCGACCATCGCCCCGTCTTTCTTCGTGTTGATGTGCCCCTCATTTCACCGAGCGATCTCACCCCGCCATCGGGTCTGGACCCTGACACTATCAGAGACCCTCGTGCTCGGCTCCCCGTTGAGATTGACCCAGAGGCTTGGGAGCGCCGTGCTGCTGCGCGCCGTAAGGAGGTCATGGCCGGCTGGAGCATGTTCCTCTGGAGCACTAAGCAGGGCGCATACATCCTGGCTACTGTTCTGGTTCTCGGTGTCAGTACGTACTGGCTGTACCAGTCGCTCTAACCTCGACCTCCTCTCTGCTCCCTTTGTCTGGTACTCCTAGGATGAGCACTAGGGTTACCGGGAGGCGATGGACTAGGACGGTGTTTCTCAAAACGCACACATGGGGTTGTGCAACTCTGTTTGTTCGCATCACATCCACTGTCGTCTATACATAGGAGTTGTGTTTCATTCTCCCCACGGAGTTCGGAAATAAGCATCCCCCTCACTTCCTTTCCTTTTCTTCATGATATCTTAGATAGACCCATGGGAGCAGGCGAAACGGTCATGCATCACGTACACAGATACCTACATAGTTTGCTTTACTTCCGGGGCGTGAAATAGGTAGTCAAGGCTGGCAAGTCTATGCATCAGATGAGAGGCGATGAATCATGTTTTAGAGAAACCATTCCAAGATTACAAAGTCATTTCTACATATCACATACATGCTTTTTCTATTGTTCGCAAGCTCATGCCATCGTGCATTCTCACAGCGCGGGGTGGTATGATCAGCCCCCTTGTTCTCTCATTCGCAACCTAGCTCATCCCTCAAGGGGGGTTAGACAGATTAGAGTACAAGAAAACCAAAAGAGTTGATAAAATAAGACTACCGAGATACAACATGGTCTCGGTTCCTGATTCTTGATTAAACGCCATTCTCCAATAACTTCATCATAAAACAAGAAAATAGGTGTTGGCAAAAGATAATGGGTGCCAAGCTTAATTCGCTATGGACGTGTCGCTTCTCTTCGTGAGTTCATGTCCGGACAATACTGGGTGTCTTGATCCAAATATTTCCGAAGTGTTCAATGGGCTCTTTCTCTCGCTTCTCGCGAGGCTGGTGTGTTCAGTTTAACTGTGTTGGTTTGATATGATATACAGTGACGGAGTGAGACGGTTCTCCGATCACGCGCTTCCCCCTTCTTGAAAGACCACAATATCAAAAGTCGTCAAAATAAGGATCGTACTTCTCCGCCATGTCGCTCCCATAAGGCTCACGCGAACCGTCGTCCTCTGGATACACGTCAAAGCACTGCGCGTCGCCAGGATATCGGATGGGGGGTTGGATAGGGCCCCTGTGGCGGCGATTGAACATGTCGTCCCAATTAGTTTCGCGGAAGAATGGGTGGGACTTGACGCGTGCTGCACCGCCGCTGATGTTACCGAGGCGGCGGGAACGGTCGACGGTGCAAAAGGAGCGTATTATATCTTTGGCTTCTTCTGAGAGTGGCGGATCTTGAGGGAAGACAACGGGTTTTTCCAGAATTCTGCGAGGCGATTGTTAGTTGTCTATGGACATGATGATCGGGGTTGACATTTGAAAAGACTGTCTCACTGTTTGTAGATCTCGATGGGGTTTTGGTGCCAGAAAGGAGGATATCCTGTTAAGAATTCGTATAATAGGATACCCAAGGCCCACCAGTCGACTGCCCCAGTGTGACCCTTATTTTGAATCACCTCGGGAGCGAGGTATTCCGGTGTACCGCAAAGCGTATATGTCTCTACAGGGCGATTGTCTTCGCGGTGGCCAAGTCGCTTGGCAAACCCAAAATCGACAAGCTTGATGTGACCATCCTGATCCAGTAGCAGATTCTCGGGTTTGAGATCACGATAAGCGATGCCGCCTTGCTGTTCGTGGAGATATTCGAGGACGAGGACGATCTCAGCCGCGTAGAAGCGAGCAACGGGTTCATCAAAGCGACGCAACTTGCGAAGGTATGTAAATAGCTCGCCGCCAGGGACGTAGTCAAGTAGCATGTAGAGAGAGTCGTGGTCGGAAAAGGAGGCGACCAGGCGGGTTATAAAGGGATGGCCTGCGACATCAGCGAGGATGGCGCGCTCATGACGGACATGGTCGACCTGTTTCAAGCGAATGACTTCTGGCTTCCGTAGAATCTTGAGGGCGTAGACTTCGGGGTTGAGCTGATGGTCGAGGGGGATATGCGCGCTGGAGGCGGGGCGGACTAGACAGACTCGAGCAAAGGTGCCTTTAAGCAAAGTTAGGGTCGGACGCACTTTTCTGTTTCATTTCCCGGATGAGGCTGACAGACCTGTGCCCAATGTCCGTACGCGTCTAAAGTCTCTGAGTTGAAACTTGCGCGTGGGCGGTAGCGGACTGGGAGCTGGAGAGGTTGCGGTGGCGGCAGAAGCGACGTCCTGGGACCCCGCG
The DNA here is from genome assembly GCA_000966855.1 of Fusarium sp. JS1030. Classification (NCBI taxonomy): domain Eukaryota; kingdom Fungi; phylum Ascomycota; class Sordariomycetes; order Hypocreales; family Nectriaceae; genus Fusarium; species Fusarium sp. JS1030. The sequence continues at coordinate 334,428 of JWIW01000092.1, forward strand.
CTGGCGTTTGCGGCGTCATGAGAATGCGACGGCGCAGGGATACCAGAAGAAGAAGGAAGGCCGCCGGCATGCGACGGCGCTACGGTAGCGGCCATGGTGGACGGCGGGAGATGGCAGCGAGAGATTGCGTCTCAGGGCTGTGGTGAGAAGAGGCGAATGCTGAGAAAGGGAGGTTGCTTCTTATTCAGTCGCAGGCCATAGCCAACAAAGCGGCGTCGCAGGCTCCCCCTGGTCGGGAAATGGGAGTTCGAGTGAGGGGAATAATAAAGGGCTCGACTGGGGGGGATTGTTGTTGTTGTTGGCGGTGGTGTCTTGTCACGCGGCCAATTGGGCCGTTCCAGAGCAGGCCTCGCTTCTCGAACACTGTTGATTGCCTGCTGGCAGATATGGAGACTGCACGAGGCGTGGGGGGTGGGTTGGGTTTGTCCTGGTTGGGTGCGCAATGACACAAGAGGCAAGCGGGAGGATGACGGGGCCGACGGCGGGAGAAGATACGCGTGAAGCGACGAGCGAGAGGAGGAGGAGAGAAAAAGGAGGCGAAAGGGACGAGGAGGCGGCGGAGAGAGATCGCGAGAGAGAGAGAGAGAGAGGGAGAAAAAAAAGGGGAATCAAACGGAAACGGACGGCGGAAAGCGGGAAGCAGATGATGATGGAAGGATGGAAGCTAAAGAAACTCGAAACTAGAGCAGGTGCCTTGCCTTACGTAGTCTCGAGTCAAGAGCCAGACTGCCTTCCTTGCACTAGGCTAGCGATTGAATGGATTCCTATTCAGGATAAGAGTGCTTGAAACGGTGAGACCATTCTCGGCAAGCGGCCGACGACAACGACGACCAACGAACAAGATGGAGCACCGGGCTACCCATTCGAGGTAGGAGGGAAAGGTAGGCAGGTACCTACATGGTTCAACACCAACGACAAGGCAACACTACCCAACGTCAACGTCGCTCTACGGTTGCACGCTCCGTACCTAATGCAATGATGGATCTCGAGCGAGGGGACCCAAAGAAAGGGTTGACGAGGGAGACGGAGGGGCTATGACGCAAGCTGTGGATGTTGCAGGGTTGAGTATCTTGTGTTAGTGGTTGGGGGGGCAGTGGCGTCGTCTCGTCGATACGATCCCTGCTGTAGATTGAGCTGTTCATCTGACATATAGTATTCTTGCTTCGAACCAGATATTTCGGCATCTGCAGCTGTCAAGTAATATCAGTTTGGACCCCAGCCCATAGGGGCAGTTTCCTAACTTGCACGTATTGTGAAACCTTCCGGCGACCACCCACCGCGCTGCTTCTCATATGACTTTCAACGTAGAGCATAATAAATAAGAGCTAATTCCTTCCACCGAAACTCCCTCCTCCTTGCACCTTCCAATTCATCTACGTTATCGAGAAGAGCGACTTACTAGCGGCCTCCAGTGTAAGAGCCAATGTGGTAGATTGGGGAAAGAGCAGACAACAGAGAGTGACGCCGGTATAATTGACCGTAAGTGCCTCACAATCAAATGGACTATCGATGGTGTTTACGCCTTAGGCTGCCAGGGGTTCCCGACGGCATATATCTGGTCAATAAAGTCAAAATCCAATTTAAAGAAGCTCTTTATTTCGCATTGGCCACTTTATTGGATTAACTCCAAATGTGCAGTGTTCGTGTAAGTGAAGCGAGCGAGCAAGCTACATGCGTCAAATAAGCTTGCAACGCGCGAAGTACGTGGAGGAACGCAAATATGTCGACCGAGTCAATGGCTGACCTGGTGGGTGACTCTTATTATCAAGCCATCGTCTGCCTGCAATGGCTGTTCATGCTGATGTCAAGCTTCTCGAGTAACCCAATACCCCAGACCAGTACCTTAGGTCAACATCCAACGTTCCTAAAACCCGGATGGTAGCTGCGAACACGCTGACAGACAGATGGCGACTAAAGCGATACTTAACATCAGCAGGCCCAAGTTATTTCCGATCCAGGCCTCTAATGTTGTACTTGCAAATTTTTTACGTTTGATCTGGCAGATCCCTTGGCTTCGACTCATCTTCCCAGTATTGTGTGCCCTCGGGGCTAAATCGAACTTCTGTCTATTTAAACTCCAAGAATTTCCCATTATTCTTTTATAAAATAATCCTAAGCTTAGTCTTACTATAGCATAAGAATTTATACTATAATTCCCGTGTTTTCTGACCATGGCGGGACAGCTATAGTATTGTTGTTTAGGAAGCGTTCCTTGGTGCATGAGCATGGTTATGGCGTTGGATGATACCCAGCGAGTCATTTCAATTGTTTTAATGGCGTTCAAAGGAAGCGGGAAGTTGAACAAACCTCTAAGCATTTTCCAAGTTCTTGATGTGTAAACTCGTGGTGACTTCCTAATGGTCGACGGCTGGTGGGGGACGATATGTCGTGTTTAACAGTATGACTAAGATGTGACGCAGGCTCCGCGACTCTACAAAGTCGATACACTATCACCGAGGCTTAGAACATAAAACATACCCGTTGCCCACGCGTATACTGCAAGTATCATGGCCACCTACCTACCTAGTGTTGGTGTTGGTCTAGCGTTGTCTTGTTCAAACCTTGCCTGCTTGGACTTTGAGCCACACCTATCGATCACCAGCCACAGGCCACGCCTCATTGACCTGGAAGGTTGGTAATGGAGGTTCCCCCTACCTACCTAGGTACCTAATTACCCCCATACCTCCATATTAGGTACCTAGGTAAGCAGCCTGGGCACTCCTGGAGGTCACGGTAGCCACTAGCAGCGGCTCTTAGTGGAGGACTGCCCTATGATATCCCCCACCGGCGACCCTGGACGAACTGTGCAGTATCTGGATGGGCAACCTCGTGGGCCTGGACCTGACGCACAGCAGCTCACCTCAACCTCCAACCTCCTCCTCTGTCTCGATCCTTTTCAGCCTTTCAACCCCAGACGCCTTCTACGCTTGGTTTCTATTCCACCATCTATCTTCTCTTTCTCCTTGTCTGGCTTTTCGTTTCCCATCCCCCTCGCCAGTCACACTCCTTTTCCTTTTCCTTCTTCTTCTCCCTTCGCTCGCGCTCGTTCCTCGTCCGACTCAGCCGCAGCCTACCTCTCCGCCCTTGTTTCGTCCGCCTTCGTCGACATCCCCCTCCCCGTCATGCGCCGCTGACCGAAGATGTTCTCCAACCTGACCAACATCGTCCAAAAAGCCCAGCAGCTCATAGATCCCACCCAGGGGCTCAATCTCTCCAGCTCCGACCGCAATCCCTCCAAGTCGTCGCTCTTCCAAAACCAGTTCCGCCTCCCCGCTTCTCAGACCCCCCTCTACGAGATCAACGCAGAGCTTACTATCCCCCCATCCAACGTCACCCATGGCGACAAGGACCATGATAGAGGATGGCATTATGCCGGGAAGCTCCATCTGTCTGAGCACTTCATGTGCTTTTCGACGACCCCTACCAGCTTCCTTCAGTCCGCCAGCACCTCGACTTCAACTGCTTTTACTGGCCAGACCCACGGCGGCGGCCCCAGTGGCAATGGCTTCACGTTTCCCCTCTGCGCTATACGGAGAGTCGAGCGCCTAAACAGCCAGAATTTCCAGGTATGGGTTCGCACCGTATTTTGCCGTTACGTCTTGGCAATCATCTAACCAGAGTTTCGTCTTCCAGTTCGCACTCGCCATCACGACCTGGAATGGTCTTCTCGGTGATGCCCCGAAGGACAAGGATCTCAAAGACAAGAAAGACTCTAGAGAGCAGCGCATCACGATCCACCTCGCCGGCACGAGGCAAGCCTGCGAGCGCTTCTGCGATGGTCTCAAAAAGGGTCTCCGGGCAGGCGTTGGCAACGTTGGCAAGCTACGACGAGTCGTCGCTGAGTGCTACTCGGAGCATCTCCTGAGAACGGAGGATAGGAAGAACACTTCGCCACCAGACGCTGGCCTGGGAATGGTCTTTCGATATCCTGGCGACGCCAAGAAGCTGCGTGATAGGGCCAAGATGCGCCTCTGGGCCGAGTACTTACGGGATAACGGCAGAAACTTTACCTTGATCCGCCAGCCTACCTTTCACAAGCTCATCAGAGTTGGTTTACCTAATCGACTCAGGGGTGAGGTCTGGGAGCTCACCTCGGGCTCCATCTACTTGCGCCTGGAAACCCCAACTCTGTACACCGATACTCTGTCTAAATTCGAGGGCCAAGAGTCGCTCGCTATCGACGAGATCGAAAAGGACCTCAACCGCAGTCTTCCGGAGTATCCCGGCTTCCAGAGTGAAGATGGCATCAACCGCCTACGTCGTGTACTGACAGCCTACAGTTGGGTCAATGCAGAGGTTGGATATTGCCAAGCCATGAATATCGTCGTGGCTGCGCTACTCATTTACATGTCGGAAGCACAGGCCTTCTTTCTCCTTTCTGCGCTTTGCGACAGGCTCGTTCCCGGCTACTACTCAACAACAATGTACGGTACCCTCCTCGACCAAAAAGTATTCGAGTCCCTGGTCGAAAGAACCATGCCTATTCTGTGGGAGCATCTCGTCAAGAGTGATGTTCAGCTATCGGTCGTGTCACTTCCCTGGTTCTTGTCTCTTTATATCAACTCGATGCCACTTGTATTTGCCTTTCGTGTCCTGGACGTATTCTTTGTCGAGGGACCGAAGGTATTGTTTCAGGTTGGATTGGCGATTTTACGGATCAACGGCGAAGAACTACTAGATGCCGCAGATGACGGTGCATTCATCTCCGTCCTCAAGTCATACTTTTCACGGCTCGACGAATCGGCTCACCCCAAGTCAGAGAACCCCAAATTACGAGCAGTGACGCGATTTCAGGAACTCATGGTTGTTGCATTTAAAGAGTTTGCGGGTATCACACACAGCAGCATCACAGAACTGCGCCTCAAGAATAAGGACGCGGTTCTCAATAACATTGAGAATTTCGCAAAGAGGACAGCCATTCGTAACCTGGGCCCTGACAGCAAACTTCTGAGCACAGACGAGCTCGGGTCGCTTTATGACCGGTTTTACAACATCTTGTATGAACGGCAACAGCGGGATCGCATGATCCAGCAGGAGAAGTTGCGCCGAGCCAGGGCAAGCAGGGTGCGCGCTTCAGAGCTATTCACTCCTCATCATGACGAGGTCGAGAAGGGTCGCGTGGGTTTGGGTCCAAGCACGAGCTTGATGGACTATGATGCGTTCCGGGAGTTTCTTGCCAGCATGGCGAAATGGGCCATTTCAGACTCACCCGGTGCGTCAGCAAGACATAGCAACCACGAAGACCGGCATGGCATGTTCAACAGCGCTAGACGACCGTCCGACATGCTGTCACCCTGGGGTGCTGGACCTGAGCCTGCTGACCACGAGTTTCTCGAACGCCTGTTCAAGAAGTGGGATGTAGACGGCACCTCTGCCTTGACTCTACAGAATGTTGTTACAGGTCTAGCGCAAATCAGAGGGAAGCGTGACATTATGGGTACAATCACATACTTCTTCGAACTCTACGATGATGACCAGGACGGCAAAGTAGACCGCGAGGGTATCCTGCGAATATCCGAGGCCTTGCTCTTTCTTTCACGGCGTGGTCTTGAAGGAACATTGAGCCCGAGTCCTTCCAGCATCTTAGAAAGCGACGCTGGAAGTGGTCACGAGTCGCAGGCCAGCTTACCTCCAGGTGTGTCGACTAACGAGCGGTTCCTAGGCAGCGTGAGTGCTTTCATCCGGCGATGCTTCGAGTACGCCGACCCTGCCAGCGGACAGAATGAGGAGACACCAACCACGCCCAAGGATGAAGGCTCCAACAACGACGCCTTCGCGATTGGGGATGAGGATGATGGTGAAGACCTATTAGGTCTCGAGTCACCGACCGCAACACCCACAAAGGCCAAGAGGCCTAGCCTCTCGGCGGAGAGTTCCTTGGATACTCCCGATGACCCGGATGTGCTATCACGACGTAGGGTTTCGAAGGCGAAGTCGGAGGCTGCCAATGCAGCGTTGGATCCAGCCCACCCTCTGCATCTTACTTTGCCCACGTTCCGCATGGTTGTTCTAGCAGATGAGCTACTTGAACAATTCTTCGAGTCCTCCTTCCCTGCATCCTTCCATATTATCGAAGGGCTACCAAACTCTACACCTACCTCTTCGACACCATCCCTCACGACCTTTTCAAGCCTCGGTTTTGGGGCAAGGCCTCCTGCTCCCCCCCCTGCTGGTCCTGCTGGAGCAGGACGTGGTCTCCGTGGCGTGCTTGATAACATTGTCACCGATGGAATGCGTGTGGCTACCGAAGTTCGAAGGCGCATGGAGGAGGCCCAGAAAGAGCTCGAGAAGAACGCACTACCCGGCCAACGGGCGGATGATGATGATGACGACGATGATGATGTCGGAGTCGAAGTTGGCGTGAGAAAGGGGCCAGCAGGTACCAGCACGGACATGGAACGACGGTCAGTGAGGAGCTCGGACAGGGACCTATTAGACGGAGCGGACGCCGAGGCCGGTGCATCAGCGAAGACCCAGGGGCAGAGCTTATTGGACGTTGATTCGAGTGAAGGGCGACCGCGGGCGGGCACGGCTACTTCGACGGGGGGCACAGCAGTGGTGGAGTTCGAGGGCTAAGGTGGCGTGTTGTTCTCTTTGGAGGTCGAGATGTCATGAAAGATGACTTGTAAACCATGGAACGAAATGTAGATGTTGATGGTTGTTGCTTTCGTGTCTAGTGCGCAGGAGTCAAGGCTGGTGGGGGTAGATGAAGTTGACGAAATCTTGATGGGAGGGGGTTAATGGCGCAGCGTGATTCTAGTCCCCAGCATGGGCACCTCTGGGTAGAAGGCAAGGTATTGTCGGTAGTATGATCACTTTTGGATGATGTATCAGGGCAGCTAACTGAACGTTCTCGGGCTTTGGTGACTGGCTGCCTCGCCCAATGAGGTCTGGCAGTTGTGACAGTCGTACGCTTGAATCGATTTGTGGATGGAGGCACCATGCAGACTCATTCTGGAATCCGTCTACTATTGATGACTGGAATGAGGGCTGCTATTGTTCGAATGCATGTTGAGGTTGGGAAGAGAAGGACACGCGGCACCTCTCTTGTCTCGAACTAGATTCTACAAGGCACTTGGAATGTGAGACAGTTTCGGCTGGTACGTTGGAGACGACGACGAGGAGGTTTGAGATGCCACAAGCCATTTCAGTCCTGTTTATAGATGTGTATTTGCTCATGGGCATAGCGTTGCTGCAGTGGGTGCATAAATCAGTACCAGCAGGGCTACCTACAAGGCGTGGACAGAACTCTACGCCGGTTGTGTAAGCTGAGATGTTTCTGTCGCACTACCTATGTGTTTTAGGCTATCTTGCCACTGTACAATTGATTTTAGTGATTCGCAACCTGCCCCCCCCCCTATAGCCGGGGTTCTGTTGGCTCTTACCTAAACCCTGCCCCGAGTTTCTTGGTGGGAATCTTGAAGTATCTGGCAAGAGTAGGTAGGTGTTTCTTTCAATCGCGAACCTGCCCCTCCTGGAAACTTGACCGCTAGGTTGATATTCGCAGCGTCCAGTGTAGTAGGGCTCCTCGCAGATGTACGCCTAGGTATTATAATGACCTACAGCCTGAAGGGTAAGTCCAGGCAGGAGACGCGTACTTGAAAGTGTATGTGTGACACAGCCAAGTCTTGACCTGTGTTCCGCTTGGAGTAGTAAAGACCCAGCTGATCTCCCTGCCGGGTAGTAGTAGGATGGTCGGGCATGCCTGAGGTCAGCTCCGTCTCTGAGTGGAATTGTAGAGTCAGCCTCCTGAACAATCCCCGTGTAGCAGACCTGTAAGTGTAGGGTAAGGTAGTCACCAGCATCGTCCATTTCAGGTTAGTTGACAACGACTGGGACGACGACAGACACAGACAATGTTTGACCAGCAGCGGTGACAGCATATGAGGCAGTGGTAGGCCTGCTCGTGTGGATAGAGAAGATCGAAATGAACAAACGGGAGCACTAAGTCAACAATTTACATTCACCTTCCGAGCCGAGACAGGTTGCATATCTCGGTGGTGGGGATGGACGGCAAGAGTCAATGCTTGGTTGCTTGCTTAGGAAATACTGCAACCACCTAGGCTAACCTGGTCATCAGATCGACCCGACAATCACCGACAAGCAAACACGACACGGAGATGTCGTCATTTGGGACTAGAGGTGAACGCGAGGAGAGCTACCGAGGACGACTGTCGTGGGGTTGGGGGCCGAGATCTGGAAATTAAGGGCAATTTCTCCCACTCATTAACGGCCTGTTAGATGAAGCTATCGTATACTTTATTACGAGTGACGGGGTTGGGAGAGTGTGGGGTTGAGATCCAGGGTCCTCCGTACATGGCTAGTAGAGACTATGCAAACACGCCACGATGCTGCTGCACCCAGGGCTGGCTAGCCAGCTAGCAGTCGTTAGCCGCCCCGCCGTCTGTGGGCAATTTGATCCATCCGCGAGTCGAATACATGAGTGGCCAGTCACGGTTGTATCAAGGTGGTTCCCCTAATCTGATTGGGATCGGCCGCAGCCGGCGTCTGGCCGAGAGCTGGAGGTTGCAGTGCAACGGGAGAGGATGCCATGTTTGCCTGCTCCGGATCGCACAAGCCCTCGGAAGGGAAACATAGGGAACGGGAAAGAAGACAAAGAACCCCCGGTACCACGGGAAATTGCTATCAAGTTAATGTTGCACATGAGCGCACCTGGAGTACATACAGGCATCACATCCAAGAGGCCCCAATATGAGAGAGACGGCTTGGCTACAGTACCCAGATGACAGCCCCCGTCCTGTGGCACGTGGTGGTTCCCTTTCCCCAGTCAACTTAGGCGCCAGCCAAGTCCGGAGAGAATGTGACGGTCAAGTGATTTCCATTTTGGTCCTGGATACCACAGAACTAGAGTCTAGAGGTAGCAACAGCAACAGTGCTGGTAGTGTAGGATAGTGTCAAGTAAGTCGAAGAGGCGTGGTCGAGCCCATGGATGGATGGGTGGATAGATTCATGGGTGGATGGAGCAACACAGCAGGGAAAAAGAACCTGGGAGGCCACCTTGAACACGAGGTGGCAGCTTCAAGAACCATGATGCAAAAACGGGGCAGTCGTTGTTGCTGTTGTTGTTGTTGTTGTTGTTGCCAGGGAGCCTCAGTGTGCAGAATCTTTTGTACTCCTGACGAGACATGCGTGGACAGAGGAAGACTCAAACACCAAGACATGATTGACCAACAAGACAATCGCAAACTTGGCAGTCAACCAGTCAACCCTAAGCCTCAGGCCAGGTCTACCTGCTGATGTTGGTGTCTCGCCAGCAAGAAAAAGGGAAGGAAAAATGTAAATTTGAGCCTTGATCGCTGGCCGGGGTCTGCAGCTTGCTGTGGAGTATTGGCGTCAGGGGTCGTGGAGTCGCGCATCATGGCTTTCCAGACCTGGACCCATCCTGACTGTGGAGGGGAAGCTCCATACTGGCCGTCCTGGGTTTAGCGGGAGCTTTAAGGGGAGGGGAGGCCCCTGCATGTTCGGCCGCTTCAACAGGGCACCGCATGGATGTTTAAAATGGTGATGCTTCTTGTTCTGCGCATCATGCTTCAACGTCGCTGTGAATGGATATCTGTGCCTGTCGGGTTCGTGTTGCACCGAGTTCTGGCCTTGTTGCACCCATTCTCCATGGCTTCAGTCCAGGTACCAAGCCAACCGTCGCCGATCCCGGAGCAGCAGCACGAAAAGGGGCATCAGACGGCTGCAGCCTTACGGTTGATCGGGGGAACGGCCTTTGCGCTGTGATCACGGTGCCACGGCGGCTTTAGTGGCCGGGCTACAGTGCACTTTTAGCGGTGGGAGGCGTCCAATCTGCCCGGGCCCCGTCCTCCATGATTGATGCACAGTCCACCAGGCCGGGCCAGCATAGGTAGAGCCTCCTCCTGTACACTCCACCAAGGAGGCTGCTGAGGCGCCACCTGAAATCGAGGCCAACTGCCGCCAATTTTTTCTTTTTGGCCGGAACCAAATAAAGACCAAGACAAGACATTGGCTGCGAGAAACAATAGGGGCACAGAAACATGGCAAAAAGGTGAACAAGCAAGGCCAGGCCAAAAAAGGGGGAGGTGCCCAAATTTAGGCCCTTCCATTCCATCTCTCAGGCCGTGACTTGGCTTGACAACTGCCAAGGCTGGTAGGTAATTACATGCCCGTCTGCGTCGGATGTCGAAACAAGGCTGCGTGTTGCTGTAATTACAGATTTGAAGAGAAAATGGGAAAGTGCCAGTGTAATTGGATACCTACCTACCTCTACTGTAGCTAAGGTAGTTGCTTACCGGACCCAGCACCAGCGCAGCAGCTCAGCTCCCGTCAGCTCGGGCGGCCGAGCCCAGTTCACCTGCCGTACCTCTTTGCCCCCATCTGGCCCGGGGTCAAGTTCACGAGCAAGGGGACTGACTGCTGCAATGTACCTGCCTTCCGTACCGTATTCACCGACCTGGGCTGCTTGACCAAAGCAGGAACCCCCATTATTCCTCATTCGTTCTTGCCGGTTCCATTCACTGAAGTTCCGTTCTCTCCGCACCTCCCATCTTCCTCCTCCGGCCGCCGTCTCCTTTCCCATCCTTCAACTTCAAACCTCCACACACTCGCTCTCTGCCTCGCGGCTTGCTTCCCACCGCTCCTTTCCTCCCTCCTCTCCTTCTGGTTCAGCAGACAAGGACGAGGCGCGGCATCGAGACCGGCTCTGATTCATTCATTTCATCATCTCTTCCTCTCGTCAACCAGGACCGCACAGATCCCAGTAACTCACCAACACCGACTTACGGCTGCATATCGCTCACCAAGTATCGATCGACATCTTGTTTTTTCTTCTTCTTACGTCCTGGGCGCCGTATTTCTCGAACCACCTTATCCGAGACCGAGTCGGAAGGTGGAAACGACACCGAAACCTCAATTCGAAAGCCTCGAGTTGGATCCTGACCTCTTCTAAAGTTTACCAAACCGAGCTCGTCTGTGTCGTCAACCCAGGTGGTCGTCACCCCTCTTCTTGTTCACGCGCACTTCACCCGCAGCTCACCCGAAACTACTGATTCCCCAGCATCGGAAGCTGGGGAAAAACTTCTCGAGTTGCAACCCTGGACCTGGTCTTTGATCGCTCTACTCTCTTCGACTCCTCAGCTTCTCAACGACCGAGCCTCCCCGGACCCTGATTTCGCCTTTTGTCCCCCCTACCCCTGTCGGACGGCATCGTCGTAGTGGCCAATTCACCACCCCTGCCAAAGTCCCGCCTTTGAGCAGGTCTGCCCAAGCTCAACAGCCGCACGCTGCATTGGTTTGCCCCGCTGATAGACGCGTTGACGAGTCGCCAGCCAGTTGACTCTGAGCAGCCGACCCGGCCACCCGCAAATCGGAAACCCTTCAGCATCTTCCTTTGTGGACAGCACCTAGATTCTTTTGAACAACGGTATCTGCAAAGGCCCGAGTCTCCATTGCACTTGGTGATACTGTATTACTTCGTGCCCGAATCACGCCCCCAATCATATTCCAGTCCGCTACACTCATAACCAGGAAGTCGCTTTATCTACCAGGTTCTGCCGCTCAGGCGATCATCGTACCTCCTCTCCAGCCAGCCCCTTTCCGAGCCCTTGGCCCTTGGGCACCACCAAAGACCAGCCCACCCCGTCTACCACCGACCTAGCATAGTCAAGAGCCTTTGACCCGCCCGGTACATTGCCCATCGACGGCCCTGACCAGGACGGAGCAGAGTTGACGGGGATCCTTACTGGCAGCATCAGTGGCGAGCAGCTTGTTTGCCGACTTGGTATGACGCTAGGTCTGGGCTCCTAGGCCAAAGGAATTTAACCATTTCCGAGCTACGTACTTTATCACGACGAGCTGTCGCAATCTGGTTCTCAGCGAGTTCTTTAGCCTCGCATTGCATCCTCACGTTGCAACGGTGACGGCTGGATCTGCTTGGGTTTTTTTTTCCACACTCCTGTCGCTTGGCTCCGCATTCTCTCCTGGGATCTTCAAATCAGAAACACAAGCCCGAGCTTGACTTAACCCCTTTACAATCATGTCTACAGCTCAGTCTTTCGAGTCCGGTAAGCGCCCGCCCCTTGATCTCGCTTTGATGCGATCTGCGACACAAGACCCCCATCCCAAAAGCATCCCCTATCAAATCGTCGCCAGGATTTGCGCCCAACTCTCGCCCCAGCCCGGCGCTTGTAATCTAGAGAGCAAAGGGGACTGGATGTGGTAGGGGAGACGGATCAGGGTGCGAGCCAGCTTGGCAGACAACTCACCAGCACATTGCTGTCCGATCCACTTGGCTGGCGGCCATCTTGTGTCATGTTGAGGAGATTGTCTGTTTCATCTTGGCCCATCTGTCGTCGTCATTCGCATGCATGCGCCCGTTGTCGTTCCGTTTGTTTGGCTGCCAACTAATGGTTTCTTGGAAGCAGGCCACGCCGCATCTGGCCAACCCGGTCTCACACTCAACTTATCTTCCAACAATCCCTTCCGCAACCGCGCTCCATCTCCTGCCAGCGCCGACCTTCTCTTTTCCAACAAACCCGCCTCTCCATTCGACGACCCTCCACCCCGACCGCTATCGCGAAACCCCTTCCTGGATCAACCGCCGCCGCCTCTGAGGTCCCCTGGCGTCATGTCATCGCACTCCGACTCCAAATCTTTATCTGCCGAGGAGATTTTTGTACGTATTAACCACTTGCTCTCATCCAGACCAGTCGATAAATACACTCCCTTTGCCATGGGATGTTTTAAATATTGCTCATGCAAATAACCGGCTTGGTGAAATGCTAACAAGTCGCGTAGGATTCTTTAACTCTCGACGACACACCGGCTGGCGAGCGACCGAAGCAGCAAGCTCCCCGCCGCCCCATGGACCGTCAACCTCCTCGACGAGGCGACAACGCACCACCCCCTGAGAATGGTAACCACCGCCCAACACGCTCTCAAGAGGAGGCTCTCCGGGCTCGAAGGATGCAGGGTCCTGGTCCCCGACCACAACCTAACTCACCGCAACGCCGGCCCCCTCCACGCCGTCAGCGACGAAACTCTGAATCATCCTTGATGGACTTTGATGCGCGTCCACTCACGGAGGAGGAGAAGAGGATGATCGAATCGGCCAGACGACGTGAGGCCGAACGACAGCGTCGTGGCGATGGTAAGGATCGAGGCGATAGAAGCGACCGTGACCGTGACCGTGACCGGGGCGATCGAGGCGACAAGAGCAAATCGAGCCGTCCCAGCCGTCGAATGGATATTATTGATCAGCTTGATGCGACAAGCATCTACGGGACTGGACGTATGTGGACCGATTTCCTCCCAACATGACCTTTGATAAATCTGACATGGACTAGTCTTCCATCACGACGGACCTTTTGACGCTCTCAACCCCCACCGGAATCGCCAGAATGCCAGACGGGCGCCGATGCAAGCGTTCCCCAAAGATTCGCTGAACAACTCGCTTGGCGGTGCAGGACCCCTTAACGCCCAAGCCGATCACTCAACTTTCATGGGCAACGCCACAGATGAAGCATTTCGAGACTTTGCTACTGGAGGCAAGACGGGCCCTCGCTACTACGGTGGCGCATCCCGTAAGGAGACGCCCATCTTCGATGCCACGGGTCGGGACCAAATCGTCCACGGCGATGAGTCCCACGGCTTGGGGACGTCGACCTTCCTGGAGGGTACTCCTGCGGCACGAAGCGCCATTCAGCGTCATCAGGCAGAGCAAGCGCAGGAGAACTTGGAAGGTGGTCTTCAGCGCAAGAAGTCGCTCGCACAACGTATTCGCCATATCAACAAAGGCCCCCGCGACTATAACCAACAAGGCCGCATCAACGGCGAGTACTCAAGGATCACGCCTGATACATATCCATCAGCAGCAAGCGCGGGTTCTGACAATAACCCGTTCTTTGCAGAATTCGGTAAGGGAGAGGAAGGATTTACTGTGAGATCCCGAGATGCCGCCACCCCCAACAGCCCTCCTGCGGCGGCTCGGCGCCCCTCTGCCGGGGCGGTTCTCGAGCGACGAGCGACAACGGAGGCTACGACAACGCTGGAGGATGGCACAGTAGCCAAGCCGTCGGGTTTCATGGGTCGAATGAAGAGCTTGAAGGGCCGAAGACCTCGGCCGGAAGTTCCCAGCAACGGGGCTACTGCGCCTGGAACAGCCGTCTAGTGGAGGCCAAGTGCCGGGCGACTACGTGACGTAAGCCGAGCCCCGAGCCAGCGGCAGTCCAAGCATGGCAATCGCCCAGATACTGGGAGTGGGACGACTACTTCGTTGCCGATACGAGACCAAGAAAACACAGTGCCGAGCAAGATGGAGAGGAATGCAACACAAACTTCAGTGCAGGATTCGGACTCGGAGTCTTTCCTTTGTGGAGCCGCAGAGGCTCAAGCCAAGCAGCTTGATCATGTGCATCCGTCTTTAGAGAAGCGACATGAAAACGCAACGCGATAAGATGTATTGACAGGTCGGGGTTTCTTTTTTTGTCTTGTCTTTGTTGGTTTGGGACGGCAGCGTCACACGAGCAGGCAAAACGGCCTGCTTCTCGGATTGGAGATTAAATTAAGAGAAGCAAGAACCCCCAAGACAGATGCACAACCTGGCGAAGCGTCAGGGCATCGAATTGCAGAAATTGGGAGACTGCCAGGGAGGGATGCTTTTTTGTATGTTTTATATCAGGACCTGATGTCTGATTGCAGCAGCATCAATACAATACAATACCAGTCTGCCACTTGACGTATGCATGTCTGAGATTGAGTGGCCCGCGTGAGGTGGGACCTTTATTGGTTGACTACCTACTTAACTAGGTACCTAGGTACCTTAGGTAATGGGCCGGTTTGAGCGCGTGATGTCATTGGTTGGCTCTTGCGGTTGGTGAACTCGAGCTTGCCGAACCAGCTTGATTGATCACCTCGATGGAGCCACCACAACGAGCAGCAGCAGTCTCGCAAGCAAGCTCTCACTTTCACTTGGAGCCCATTCCGGCGTCAGTACTAGCCGAAAAAGAAGCCTGTCGGCGAGATGCGGCAGCCAAGCTGGGCGCGTGCATGACTGGATGTGCAGTTCTAGACGAGCATGTGCTGCTAGGTGGCTTTGAGAGGGGGACTGTTGTTGGAATTAGCGCTGAAGACGAGGAGATGGCCGTCCGGGTGAGTATTTGCAGCAAGTCAGAGCTCAGTTGCTGATCTGGACTCGGTGCCGACGTAGCTGGGCCTCCAGACGCTGGCCTACTCGCTCTGTCATGGTACCGTAACGACAGGACTCGTTGTGACGCCCAAGCCGGCGAGCGCCATGCTGGCAGGCCTGAGGGACGCCGTGAAAGCTGAGCTGAAGACGAGGGGTGTGCAAGACGGGAGGGCCAAGGCAAGGCTGAGGGAGTGTCTCGAGAAGGTCATGTTGTCTTGCGTGTTTGACCTCGATGGCTTGTGGGAGGTCTTGGCGGACTTGGATAGGCCAGGGGGGAGCGAGGCAGTGGACCAACAAGACGAAGAGCCCCCAGAACAGGAGGAGAAGGCAGGACAAGAGGGAGAGAGAGCGACGATAGAGGTGGAAGAGATCCAAGACAGCCAGGACGACGACGACGACGCCCTCTCGCCCACACAGAGTCACTCCTCACAAGAGCAACCACAGCCTCAACCTCATCAAGAGTCACGGCCAAAACAACATCAACCAGGAATCATCCTCGTCACTCACTTTTCATCTCTCCTCACCAGCCTCTTCTCCCACCGTGAAAAGTCGGCCGCGCACTCCGCCCTCCACTTACTGAGCTCTCACCTCCGTCATCTCTCACGCAACCTGTCTTCCAGCCCCCTCATCATGCTCCTCAACTCGACATCCTCGCTAGCACTCTCGGGCCCTACAACAACAGCGTCATCGTCGGCGCTAACAGCAGCGTCGCCTGCAAAGCAAGCTCCCTTGGATCCGACACTCCGTTCCATCTTTAACCCTCCCGGCTACGGCCCCTATAGCATACGTCGCACCAAGCCTAGCTTTGGCCTCGTCTTCTCGCAGCTCCTAGACCTCCATCTCCTTTGTACGCATATTCCACGGACGAAAAGCGATGCCGAGGCTGTGGCGCAGCGGCTTGTTGAGGACGTCAGGATGGCGTGGGTTGTGGAGGTGCTGCTGGACGATGTGGGCATCTGGGAGGGAACAAGGGGCGTGAGGATGGAGAGGGAGCAGAAATGGACGGCAGTGGGTGTCGAAGGAGGAAGAATCAAGGCTGCGTTTGAGGGGGTCGAGACAGGCGAGGATGAAAGGTTTGCGAATACGGGCGAAGTGAGAGTTGTGCGAGGATTCGGTGGACCCCGAGTGTGATATGGACATTTGTGCAACATTTCCTCTTGGCCAAATCGTTAACAAGGTAGAAGTGATCAATGATAAAGAGAAACAAGAAACGCTCATATATGGTTGCGAATGGATTTGCGCGCAATTATCGACAACCATCCCATTATTTCACTACGCTCCATCACAATACTGCCCCTTCGCTTTCCATGCTCCGCATGCCAACATTGCTTATCCTTCCAGAGTACAAGCTCGCTATCTCTTCTTTCTTTCAACTCGTCTTATCTCACATCCAGACTCTGCTTCGTCTACATCTTCCCATGCCCCCAACAACTCAGCCCTTGATCCGGTCGTTCGACGTGCCCTGTTGTCTGCACGACACGACGACTTCGCCCCCTCGAAGCTAGAACGCACAGCCAACTACCAACAAGTGAGGCATCGTGTGACCACATCTGTCAGATGAATAGTTTCAAATGCAGCTCCAAGCCCCATGCCCCCCCCTGGGCAAGGGTCAACAAGCGAGGCCGTAGGTCGTCATGACTCGCTTGAGCATCTTGCGCCCGGCAATGGTTCGCGCCATAGTACTCGGGTGCCGCCAAGTAATACAAGAAGAAAATCTTTCCAGGAAAACACTCCCCATTTGCGGGTTCTGATAGCTATTGTTATGAGCCAAGCAACTCCGACTTTCGGTTGCTCTTCCAAAAGTCAATGGCCTCGACGACGTCGTCTCCCTTGTCATCTTCGTGGGCAAATAGAATCTGAAGATAGTTAGTGACTGGTGTTGGAAACAAGTCAAATATGCCAATGCGTACCTCATGTGTGCTGCTGTGGAGCATCCGAATGTTCTTGCGAGGCACAATATGCACTGCGCCATTCTCCATATTGCGCAACTCGATAAAGTTGGGCTCGAAAGCAAGGATCCATGGGTAGCTGAGAGCAAAGCTCTGGGGAGTACCCTCCCAGTCGATGCGCCATTCTGGTCGAGCCCGCCAGCCGTTGCGGTTAACAAAGAACGAAAATTCTGAGTAGTTGAGCAAGAACTCGCCGTTGAGTCGTTCAATGTGAATCGGCCTGACCCCTTCTTTACGCGCCACAAAGTCGAGCGAAGTATCTGCTTGGTCAAGCAATGACTGCGTCTCAAGTGTCTCCAGAGATACAACCTCGAAGCCTCGAGCACAAGCAACGCAAAGCTTGGACTTGAGGAAGTGGACCGAGGACGACTCTGTGGGAATGTAGAACTCTTTGAACGGCTTGAGCTCGTCGTGTCCGCCACTCATGAACTTGCCGATACCCTTTTGCTTCTTTGCCTTGGTCATGGCATCGTTGGGCTCAAACACCTTGATCGTGGTAGACAGTGCTGAGGACTTGACGCAGCAGACCAGATGCCTGCCTAGACAGATACCCGTCTTGAAGAAACTACAGTGATTCTGAATCTTCTTTGGCCTTCTAGACAGGGCTGGCTCGTCGGGGTTGAGAGCCGATACCGGATACGATTGGAGAGTCTTGTTCGACAAGACCAAGAGCAACTGATACTCTTCTAGAATGTCAATCTGAGTGACACTAGTGGTTTCAAGTACCCTTCTGGGCACCTGTTCCTTGAGCTTCCGGTCAGACAGGTAGACACCATTGTCTGTGCCATACAAGAGTTTGCGACCACCATCTGTTGCAAGTTAGCGAATTGTCAGGATAACTCATACGGACACTTACCGAAAGGTGTGACACAGTTGACACGGTTAGTCCCAGCAAAGAATTTGCTTGATATCACTGAGGTATTGAAGAAATCTGCGCGCGACCGGAGGCGTTCTTGGGCGGTATGGATGAACTCAAGCCACTTCTGGCGCGCCGCTTGGTTCGATGCGTAAAGCGTCAACTCATACCCTGCTTTGCCAAGATGGCGGAACGTGATCGGCCAGCCTTCCTTCTTCGCTGCATCGTTGGCGTTGTTCCGGATTGAGGGGATCAAGCTCGAAGACGATCGCTTCATAGACCCGTCCTTGGGGATGACTTCTTCCATTTCTCGAATGGCAAGAAGCTCTAGAGGAATTGGTCGGCGGTAAGCCTTGATCTCCTCATTCTTCCCGGTTTGCTTGATGCGGACTAGGAGAACCGCGTGATCGAACAAGAAGGCTGTAATTTCAGCAGGATCCGTGGGTGACTTCTTGAACTGACACTTAAAAACCATCTCACGGCCTTCCTCTGTAAGTCTGAGATCTACCCTCTCGTTCGGTCTGAACCGCAGCTGCTCGTGGAGTCTCCTCAGGTTAAACCGGTTCTCAGCCTTTCCAGATTCTGCATTAACTCTGCCAAGGATGTCTCTGATCATGGTCAGGACCTTGGGGATATCCTCCTTGTCGGGATTGCCGTCCTCCGTGTATTTTAGCACGTTCTCTAGCAGTAAAGGGTATCGGGCGAGACGCGTTGTGGGCTTGGTCAAGTAACCATTCAGCTCCAACTTTCTTGATTCCTTACGGCGCTCAATTTCGTCGACAAACTTGGCAAAGTAGGGGTTCACTGATCTTTCGTTCTCGAACTCAAACTTTCCCTCAAGCTGCTTCGAACCGTACAAGATGAAGGGCTCGAACTGAGGGACGTAGTCCAAGAAAATGTCTCCAATGTTGTGCACAATGGGCTCCTTCTGCTGTCGAGTCGTCAAACCCGAAGCAAATCGTGAGCTGACGGTGTGAATGCTGGGATGGTCGATAATGTTGCTAAAAATCGTCTTGACAACCTTCTCACGACGCTGGATGGGCACCGGAGAGGCTTTTGATCGCAAAGGCAGGATCCAAAAGTCTCGAAGGTACTCCAAGTCCTTGACAAAGTCTCGCTCGGTGTAGCAGATTTCCGAAATGACCTCTTGCCTCTTCTTCTCTCGCTCTCCAACCTTCTCGGCAACCTCCTTGGGAACCGAGTTGATCCAGAGCTTCTGTTCGTCAGTCTGGTCAGCTTCGTCATCGGCAACATTGGCGGCATCCTCCTTGCGCAGGCCAGGATTAATCTTCAGATTCAGCCTGGACACTTGCTCCAGTCGTCGGGGGCAAGCGATGGAGTAGCACAGCTGATCCCTGGTACAAGTTGGCGAGTAACACTCAGAGAGGAGGACAAAAACTCCGTTGACTGCGGGCTTTTCCTCTGGTTCATCCATCAGAGTCTCCCTAAACTGGTACATTTCTGACTGCGAATCTCGCAACCGGTGCTCATACGTAACATCATGGAAGAACTTTTGGGCATCGAGGGCTCGTCCGAGAAGCAAGGCAAGGTTTCGGTCAGTAGTCCTGATTATGTAGGAGAGGACGTCGACTGCTTCGGAACCGCTGAATGCATTCTTGTACGTCAGCTCGTTCTTGGTGCGGTCACCAGTGATAATCTTTCGACGGAAGCACTCTGCGACCCGCGACAGGAGGGCTGGGTATACGAGGGGCGGTCGAATCTTGGTCGCGGTCGGCGGGCGTTCGCTCTCGATCGACTTGCTCCTTGAAGGTCGATGGACAAGAGTGGCGGCGTCAGACTCGGAGGGAGAAACCGTTGGCGCTATAGTAGAGGCCATCGACATTGTCCTACTGTGATCGCCGCCGCCAGTGGAGGAGACCATGCTGGCCGTTCGGGTCTGTGTCCCTGGGGCGTGAGGAACAGAACTGGAGAATCCGTTCGTGGCTGGCAGCTCTGTAGGGGCTCGTCTGTTGGGAATGACTCGGCCGCTCATGGTCTGGTGGGCGTCCCTGTCCTGAGGGTGATAAGAGCCGGTCATGGACATGGCGCGATCCTCGTGACGCTCAGGCACAACTCGCCCTTGAGCCGTCGTTCTCGCAGAGTTCTGGTGAGCGTATGGAGCTTGCCGGAAATGGTTTGCGGAGGACTGCTGGTATGTGCTAGGAGGTGGATGATACATTGGCTGTCGAGGAGCAGAGGCAAGGGATTGGGACCGATAAGGATCACTGTTCATGGCAGGGCCCGGCCCTCCTTGATAAAAGCGCTGTGCCGGTGTCCTCGCTGCCGGAGCTTGCGATGGCGGGCCTCTGTGCTCCATACGCGGAGGTGCCGGCCCTCCGGGACCAGGATAGGGACGTCTTGCCTGCTGTTGTTGCTGCATGTAGTGGGGCGGCATCTGCTGGCCGCCCGACGCAGAGCGTTGGCCGGGATAATACCCGTTTCCCATGCTGTTGCTGTCCATTGTGCGAGTCCTTCCGGGCTCGCGTTCGCCGTAGTGGCCCGGAGGAGGACGGGGCGGCGGTTGCCGTTGCATGCCGGAGGACATGGAGGACATGGTCTGAGTGCGACCCTGATCCATCATGGGCGGAGGCATGGCGGATGACGAGGTCATGGTTTGGGATCGCCCCGGCGGGGGAGCGGCGCCAAAGATGTTGGAGAAGGCGGCGTCTCGCTGGTAATTGTTATCGTCGCCATAGCCCCGTGGTGGCGGCCGTTGAGGAGCTCCTCGAGGATCGTACCCGTAGTTGGACATGGTGACGGAAGATGCTTTAGCCTATGTGTTGACAAGACGAAGGTCAGGAGACGGAAACAGACGCGGGTAGGGGACGCACGAAAGTGTGGAAGAAGGTTACAAACCGTTTCTGGTACCGCCAGAGACAGAATTTGGTTATCGGGCGGATCAACAGCCGACGTCGACGGTTGCGCCGCCGTCAGTCGACGCCAACACGGCTCCTTTGGCTGGAGGTGCCGTCAACGAAGATGCGAGGGCGAGAGTCGTCCGTCGTCTACCGGCGTCGCGGATGGCCTCGCGAGGCAGCGCCAGTCGTTGAGGGACAAAGGGTGGTCCAGGGAGATCCGAGGGGTTGCTCGTGCCCGAGCAGTTGTCGGCTTTGCAAGTTTGGGCTTGATGGGCTCGAGGGGGCGACTGAGGAGCGTGGCCGGGTGGGCAAAATGTCAAACCTCAGGCCTCAGTCCGGGAACTAGTTGGCCGGATACAGGACGGCAAGAGCGATATCGCGAGCAATGGGCGGTTGCCGTCTCGAGGTCTTGGTGGCCCTCTGGTGATGGAGTTTCGGGGGGTTGCAAGTTCACGATCCAACGCACTCGGTGCTTCGTAGGTAGACGGCCCAATGTCAGGTAGCAGCAGGTAGAGGTCGGCAGGTGGTCCACCCAGCGTCCACGTCTTCAGGTACTAGCTAGCGTACAGTAGAGCAGCAGAAAGCAAAGGGGAGGCAAGGTAAGTAGGTACTGTAGTTAAACAGCGCGAGCAGGGAGCCAGCAGCGGATAAGCCAGGGCAAGCCAGCGCTAGGTCCACCGTAAATCCACCTGTCTGATGGCGGTCTTTGGCCCGGGCAATGTGGGTGCGCCGCGATGGATGGGCAGTTATTTAGTACAAAAGTAAGGGATGAAAGATGCTGGGGTAGCAGTGTAAGAGCATGGATGTTGCACCGACAGTACGACGAGGGGGAGGGAGGGGAGGGTTGCCCAGGAGTAAATTCTGCCTCAAGCCGTTATCAACAGCCCGCCAGTCGGTATTGTAGGCCGGCCGTCTTCTGCTTGTCCTGTTGATTGACATCGGCAGGGCCGTGACCCTTTGCTCGTGATCCCGAGACTCACTCACTCTTCCCGCGGCCGTGTACCTAAATTGGCCGTACCTGGTCACCTTTGCTCCATCTTGGAGGCGTAGCATTGAATGAACTCTCGGCGGGAGCCACGGCATTTCAGGTAGCGAGGACAAAGCCGCTGGAGTTACGAAGTACCTACCTACCTACCTACCTTAGTAGGTACGTACGTACCTTACGGCGTGATCCTCCCTGTTGCCCGGATGGAGGTCCTTACCTTAGTAGGTCCCAGCGCAGGTACTTTAGCACCCAAAGGGGCACGCTAATGGTCGTTGATTCCCTCTTTCTTGCTCTTACGTGCATCCTTTATGCGTCTGCTGTTGGTACTTGGTACACTTTGTCGTTTCGAATGGCTACCTACCTACCTAGGTATGTTATTGTCAAGCTTGCTGAATACCTTGGGCAGGCTCTGTCAGCCGCACCATCTCATTCATGCATCCCTTAATTCCCCTGCTTTGCCCTGACCAACCTCAAAGGCTTTTAAAATTCAACCATTTGTTAGAAGCCGTCCCTGTCGGAGGCCTTGCAATCATGTACTGCCGCCGGCTGTCCCGGCTTGTCGATATGAGAGACGAGGGTGAGCGTCGCAACACAGCGACCGCCCACGAACAGGCCACCCTGGAAATGGGCCAGTGGAAGAGGATAAAAATAGTGACTCTTTAAGATATCATACGTAGAAACATAAATTCAAACAAGTTATAATTCTCACGAAGCTGGTCGCTTTTTCTTCCTTCCAAGCATATTGAAATTGCAAGCGGAGCCGTGACAACCTACCTACCTAGGCAGATGTTTTGTCCAGGGGTTTGTGAAGTTCAGAGTTGGCCTTGGCGTAGAATCTCCATCACGTGATGAAAAGAAGAGTCCTTTTGGCATATGATTGGTTGCTTGCGCTTAGTCCAAAGTGGCTTCCCACCTCAGCTCTCAACTCTCCGGCAGCCTTGGCTAGCAGGCTACATCATCATCAAAGCTACCAACGCCAACCTCAACAGTCCACGTCGTCTTTGTCCCCGAGCTCCATCGACGGTCGCCCTCCTTCACCATGGTTGAATCAGAGCTCGCCCCTAAGTTTGCGCCCTTCGTTGGGATGGTAAGTTTTGCCCGCATGACGGTTTCAAAGGAGGAGAACGCGAATGCTGATGCGGCGACTGGCAGGGCGGCATCGCGGCTGCAATGATCTTCGGATGTACGGTGTTTCCTCTCCCTACGCGACGCGATTTCATCGAACCGACTGCTGAACGATTTCAATAGCTATTGGCGCTGCATATGGCACGGCTAAGTCTGGTATTGGCATTGCCGGTGTCGGTACTTTTCGACCCGACCTCATCATGAAGGTACCTCATCTTGAGTCACAACAAGCATCTCGAGGATAATTGCCTGACATCCATCATAGTGTCTGATTCCCGTCGTCATGTCTGGTATTATTGCCGTGTACTCTCTCGTCATCTCTGTCCTCATCGCTGAGGACCTGGACCCTTCAAAGAACTATAGCTTGTTTTCGTACGTTGAGGAGGCATCTTCCGGTCAGGCAGAGATACTAATCGACGCTAGGGGCTTCATGCATCTTGGATGCGGTATTGCCGTCGGCATGACAGGTCTTGCTGCTGGCTACTGCATCGGAATCGTGGGCGACACCGGTGTTCGTGCCTACATGGAACAGTCGAGGATCTTTGTCGGCATGGTCCTGATCCTTATTTTCGGCGAAGTTCTTGGTCTTTACGGGTATGTACTCCACTTGCAACTTGCTGTTCTAATGCTGACCTTGACCGTAGTCTCATTGTTGCCCTGATCCTCAACACAAAGAGCAAGGGCTAAGCAGGGACCTGTTTCCAGCCCCCATCACCATTACTTCGGTCATCCAAACCTTTATTCAGGAGCGTTCGACGAGTATGTTGGGGATGTCAGACCGCTATCAGGTTACAGAAGCGCGTCTTTACATGTACATCAGACCTGGCGTTATGGGACGTGTAAACGTGTATTATTCAAACAGGTAGAGGACAGGCGGAGAAATTGACGGTATTTAGTTACAACAATCACAGTTCCAATACTGACTCAGGCCTTTTGCTGAGGTTATCTTGGAGAAAGGTTGTTCAAAGTTCATTTGAGAGTCAGCTACCTAATCACTTCCAGAGTCATCCGGAGGCCTCGAGACCCTGTCATGTGGAATGAATGACAAAAAGGAGAAAGATGCCTATGACGACACCATTTACGCCGCCATGCAAAGCGCAGAACCAAAACCAAAACCCGAGAACTCATTATTTCCATGTCATGACACATCTCGGGACCCAGTCTAGATCATCAAACGCCGAGGAAAATGCAGCAAGGTCGTTCAGATGCAACCAGCAAACGTTCCCATCGACAAAGCAGCAGCGTCCCAGCGCGGCAACAAAGGAGAAAATCCAAATAAGAAGAGCAAGGAAGGGACAAGATCATATCACATCACATCAAGCGACGGCCACCGATGCGACGTAGGAGCTTCTTGCGGCCCCCGCTGTCCACCTCGCGACGAAACCTAGTCCAGTTTCGCTCACGCTCATCCGAGTCCCTCATACGAGCTGCCCAAGTGTTAGCACTGCAACTTGGCACGAAACGTCTCCGCTTGATCTTACCTAAGAACCAATCCCACTGTCGGTCTTCGCGCAGCAGAATATCGTCTCCCGACTCGCGCGCAATCCGTTCCTGGCGCGCCCTCGTTGCGGCCACCTCACCGACCAAGTACGGGTCCTCCAGCGGCCTGTGAGCATAGCGGTCTGGCTGCTCTTGTTCTTGGGAGTCGGTCATGGCGCGACGAAGGCTATCCACGGGGTCGCGCTGAGCAGTCATCCTGCGTTGAGCGACATTGTGGTAGTGCCTGGCGGCGGGGTTGCTTGTGACGGACGACCATGTCGCGATACGGAAATTGTTCAGGTTTGGCACAGTTCGCAACGGAGCAGCAGGTACCGGAGGTAGGCCGATAGCCTGCTGGCGGGAGATGGGTGTGGATGTACCGCTACTGTGAGGAATGAGAGATGTTGTTCCGGCGACGGCGGAGTTTCGAGCTGGTGGGGAGTACGGAGGTACGGTCTCGGGATACGGGTTGGTCGAGTGATAGGAGGGTGCTTCCGAGACTGAGGCAGATTTCAGGTCAGTATTGCTGATCTCGTGCCATATATGGGCCCTTTCTTAGCCGCTCCCTAGCCCTCGGTATAGGTAACTCTGGCTTGACAACAGGATCCACGAGAAGCCAGCTGTAGCACTCACCATAAGAAGGGGCAGCAGACCGAATCGAAGCTGTCTCGAAGTCCTCGGCGCTGTAGCGCGGTGTAGCAATAGCGCCCGTCATGATGGCAGAAACTGGAGGAGACACGGTCGAGAAGGAAGCGAGACGGGGCCAGCACAATACAGCTCGAGCATCTGTCCAAAAGACGGTGATCGGGGAAACCAGAGTTAAGTATAGAGACCGAGACAACAGCTAGATCACACGGCAGGCGGCTGGGACGCTTCAAGGTCCGTGGAAGGTCAGAGGGTGAGTTGGGTGAGACTGGCTGAGCAGTGGGAACTAGGAGTAACGGCCTCTTTTTGTTCTGGCCTAGAGCGAGAGGTAAGACAAGAGGGTCAGGATACCCAGCAGCTTCATGCACAGCCGGGGATAAACATGCATGCAGTCCAGGGAGGCAGCAGATGGTGGGCAGCTAGACAAGCAAGCGTCGTCGAAAGCACCCAAGTAGGGAGTACACGGATGGACTGGCGAACGGGAGTAGTTCGGACAAGTTCCAAGTTCAAGGCCAAGCCTGGTCTAGCCTGGGCATCCGTATCGCATCGTGGCGTGGGACCCGTGGCGTGGAGGTTGGAGGGGGTTGAGATGCGGGGACACGTGAGGGAAGACACGACGATGATGCTGCGTACCTACGACAATCGACAGCACCATGACGCGCGCGCCCAAGACATGAACGAAACTCTGGTCCGTGTCTTGTCTAGCAGGTTTGTTATTTGCGCCCGCTGCCGTACTGTACCGTTGCCAGTTGGGTTGTCACGAGCTCTGTTTCCCTCTTGACCACGGCCACAGCCGCGACGGTTGGAACCGTCGGTAGTTGCAGAGCATACTGTGCTGTGGCTTTGCTCTCTTGGACGACGCCCTCAAGCACGTCCCCCCTGAAGACGTGTTCGGGCGTTTTCCTTAGTAGGAATGACGAGCTTCCACGAAGGCTTCTACACGGCCATAGCGGGGTATCACGGGCAGTTTCCCGGGGCCCGAGAGGCCTTCCGCCAGCCAGCCAGACAGCCAGGCCTCGGAGGGCCTTTTGCCCACTGTGAATGGCGGGGTTCTGGGCGCGGTGGATCATTGATCGGGCTGTGCGCGCAGGGGGAGGGAGCATTGAGTCGCTCTGGTTCCGGTGGGGAGCGCCTAGAAGCCCAGGGCGGCCAATCGATAAGGCGTCCAGACTCCAGAGTCTCTGCTTGGTAACTGACGAAAGCCCCTGCTCCAAGGGACGGATGGTGTGGGCGGCTTGTGAATCCGGTTTGTTGGCGAGCCCAGAACTTGCCAGGGCTTGGAGCCCGAATATTGGGCAACTCGTGGCAGTCCCGTCCTGTGGGCCGTGATGATGTATTTGATGCCGCGCCGGTGCTGCTACCTTGGTTTTATATCCGTCTTCTGCCGTCGCGCGCATCGTGAAACAGCAGCAACGTCTTGGCTGACTCTGCCGAGCCACCTTCTTCAAGGTCGCTGATCGCCCCTAAACGCCGCGAGCCGCGTGGTCGGGCCGGCCTATGATGCAACGCTTGATGGCCTTTTGGGTGTGCTGAGGTGCGCTATGTGACGCTCAAAGAGCATCCTTGTGCAACACCACCATTTCCCATCTGTCTAGACCCGACCCGACTTGGCGACCCCTCCCCCCACATGTGTCTTCGGGGCGGGACGGCGGATCTGGAAGATGGGGGTGTTGTGCTCGCTTTTGCTCCAGCTATTGGTACCTCGGGCATTTGGGCTGTCTCCCTTTAAAGCAATGACCGCCATGTCAAAGAGGGTGGGCTGGAGAGATCACCAGATAACTGGGATGTTGAACTTGTGACTTTGGTGCGTCGCAGATGCAGGAACCATTTGCGTGAGCGTCGAGAACCACTTTGAGATCCCATCTTGGAGCACTGATAGTGCCCCTTCACAACTACATACCTACCTAGGTAGGTACCTACCACTCCCCGCTTTCCTGTCTGGGGGAAAGGGTATTTGTAGGCAGGCAGCCGGATCGAGCGAAAACCCTCCCAGGTTGATGAGAGTCATTTGAACTCGGTGTGGCTAACAGTCCAGGGGAACGGTAACCCACCTATTGTAACCGAGCATAGAGCGGCCTCAGGACCACCCCGCCGAACTGCTGCATGGGTTCACCCTGGCCTTCAACCGAGCCGTGGATAGATAGATGTCTAGCTGCTCAACCTACCGCAAATGTCATGTTGGTTTTCTGGCGAGGGCGGTGAGTGTAACTCTGCTGACGTGCGTCAAAGCTGCACGCCCACCTCTTGCCTTGGTACTACAGGGCAACTGTCTGGAGAGAGTCCAAGTGGTGTTCTGGTCGGCCTTTTTAGCCTTCTTTTCTGGAAGGTGGCCGGAATCACCCGCATTTGCGCGACGGCCAAGGCCTTGGGGGCGAATCCTGCTTGCTAACTACGCAGAGATCCTGGCCGTCAAGGGCTCGGTTCACTCACACGCGATTTAGCCGGGAAGGCCACGGGAATTGGACTTGTTGGATCGCCGAGGGTTCTTCTTATCCATCAATCTCTGGTGTGATCTACCTAGGTAGAGACTGACGGGCTGACTCTAGCATGCTATGGGCAACGCTGGAGCTTGGAAGTAAGTTGCTAAAATGGACCGCGCCGAGTTTTTGTTTCTAGGCTCTCCTTTGCAAGACTGCGAGGACTCATGCATGCTCACTCAGCACACCCTTTCCCGTTTTCAGCGCACTTCCCACTCTTGTCGTCTCCTGGACGTTGATAAAGTATTAATCCCCAGGCAGAGAGCATGTGTCAAGTTGGAGGGTGATGTCAACCACATTATTGACGGCAAAGGTTACTCCCAGGTAGCGGGAGAAACTCACTGGCTCGATAGGTAGGTAGATATTATACTCGGTACCTACACTAATTTCAGCTTGATGATGTCGCCAAAATTGGATCTGGCTTCCGTGGTTCATATTCTTCAGAGGAAACTACCCTCGATATGTGTACATGGCAGGTACTCCAAACAAGATGCACAATTCAAGATTGAACAAGGCCACTGTGGCAATAAACAGCTTGCGAAGGGATAGATCAATAAATCTCATAAAATGTGTGCAAGTGAATAATTGGCCCATAATAACGGCAATGTTCGTTTTATCTATTGCACTATGTGAGCTGATTAAGTATGTTGTTGAGCCTCTTGCCACACTCAGTTAAGTAAGGTGAGCTCGGTGGGTGTGGTTTAATGGAGGTACGTACCTCGTCGCGTCTCCCCTCAACCGCGGGGACAGCCCAGCTGAACGCGATCTTCTCCTTCCCTTTGTCCCACAGCCGCCAACTCCCAACAAACGGCTGAGCAATTCATTCTTCAGCAGAGTAAGTAGAATCGTGGAGGCCTAGCTAGCACTAGGAGGCGCTTCTCGTCTAATCTACTACCCAACATCAACCATCGAGATCTACTACCGCACCACCAATGCCCACTCGCGTGCAGGACTCCTCAGATGAGGAGGAGTCGCATTCGCGATCACCCTCTCCATCTTCACGGGCAACGCCGGCGCACCGGAACCTAGCTGTCAGGGAGCGAGAGGCCAGCCGCAATGCCTCAAGTTCGAAAAGAAAGCGCGCAGATACAAGGACTAACGAACCCTCCAACCTCCGGAGACGGACGGCAGAGCCAGCAGCAGACAGCGACGATGATGGCGACGATGTTTACGACCCCGATCAGCCTCTGGAGGAGCGTCGCAAAGTACAACAGGGCTTCAGAGATCTACTTCGCGATGTGACAGAGAACACGGAAGAATATCTACAATCCGGCTCTCGAGGACTATACGATACCATCCTACGCGCCGATGAACTATCCAAGCAAGTACGGCAGACCACCGAGGCAACCATCGATTCGCGATTGCTTGTCAGCACTACCGATTTATCGTATCGCAAGGCTTTGCGGTTGACCCAAGGTAGCCTTTCGCAGGGTATTGATGTGGACGAATTTGTGTCCAAGTGCATCACGTACATGAGACACGGTCGAGGCATCATGGACGATGATGCGCCAGAGCTCTCGAGTACGCAGCGGCAACGAAGGAGGACTACACGAGGTGATGGAGACGGTGAGGATGATATCGGAGACGAGGGCGACATGATGAACTGGCCTCACCTTGGCCGCTTTGCGTCCTTGCCTTACATTCGTCGCCCTGCACTCCCTGGTTTCCTGCTTGGTCCACTGTCGGTTGAGAAGAAGGCCCGCAAGATTGCAAAGCGAAGCGCTCCCTTCCGGCCAAACAACTTGACTGAAACTCGCCCTGAAGTGCTCAATGTTGAGGATTTAGCTAAGAAGGAAAATGACCTGACTGCGATCTGTGGCAAGATCCTTCAACAACTACAAACCATCCAGGCCGATGTTCAACAAACTGTGGTCGACCTCATTGACGACGAAATGGAAGATGAGGAACAGACCAAGATCATGCATCAGCATGGGCTTCGAAGCACTGGCGGCATTGACTTGATGCGATTCGTGGTGAACCCAAAGTCGTTTGGCCAGACAATAGAGAACATGTTTTACGTCAGTTTTCTTATTCGGGATGGCCGAGTCATGGTCGAATTTGACGACGATGATCTTCCAGCGCTAGGTAAGCCGCTTTGCAAGCCATACTCTCTGGCACATTGCTGACATGCGTTGCAGCCCCTGTGGATAGAGAGGCAGAAGAGGAAGAACCAGCCCGCCATGGTGCAGCTAAACACCAAGCAATCTTATCCATGGACATGGAAACGTGGCGTGACATCATAGAGACATTTGGCCTTCGGGAGCCCATGATCGAGCATAGAAAAGAAGCGACCCACGCGGGACCCGGAGCACGAGGTTGGTACAGCTGAGGGAGGGTAGGCGGTGTCAGTTGAAAGAACGAGACGAGTCTTTTGAGAACTCGAATCGGATTGTCACGAAAACCTTGATACCCTTTTTGTCCATGGCGGGCCATCTATCGGCCACAGCCCATTTTGTATTTTTGCACAGGCCGATGGCGTGTCCGAGAGGGCGCGTCTTCCTTTGTTCTCTCCCATCCCTTACCTCTCTGTACAATAAGGATGGAATGAAGTCGGCTAGCCCACCACACCCGATCAAGCTGCCTTCCTTTGAAAGGCCATGGCTTCGCTAAGACAAAGAATGGCACATCTTTATTTTTGGTGTATGGACACACGGCGTTGAAGGAGCTTCGGCAATTGAAGGACATCAATAGACAAAGGATTTCGTCCCTTGCATGGGGCATCCGGTCTTTCCAGTCAAAGACGGAATCCTCGATAAACTCGGATCAGCTTGGCGTGTATGGCCAGACCTTCAAAACCCTTCACTGCCCTCTCGCCTTTGTCAAGTCATTTTCCCAACACCACTATCTCAATACTTTTGTTCCAACTCCTTTCCATTCATAGCCGCCCAAATCACTACAAAGCTCTGCCAACAAACGCATCTTATTCAGCTGTTGGTTTGAACACTGGCAGTTGTCGACTTGTCCAACTTCTGCATTAATGCTGGTGTTCCAGAAAACCACTGTTTGTTACGGCATCGCCAAGACACTGGAAGCCTACTGAATAGGCATCGCATTACTATCTCGGGCTCGATTTGTTTGTTTCAAGAAGGCACAATGCGTAAAAGCACTGGTTCTTCTTTTCTCGTGGAAGATTTCATAGCACAGGCAAATAACCGATTGAACCTGAGCCTTGGGAAGCAGGAGAAAGAGAAGGATCATCTCCTGTCAACAATCGACCAAGCCTACAACCATGTTCTCTCGAAGGCCGGTTCGGAGCTTTCTACGGAGGTTATGACAACTCTCGAGGAGCTGTACATGATGGCTAAAGACGGCATCAAAGCCATGGTTACGAGCGCCCGTATCTCGCATGAAGAGGACGATCGAGTCTTCGAGGCCGCATCGTGGACTCTGCGAGACGAACTCAAAGATCATTTGATTCAGAAGATTAGGGAAGAGCGGAGGGAAGCAACCGACCTCAAGGCAGAGTTGGTGACTACGGGCGATGACAGTGACTACCGCGTGGCAAAATCAAGTGATGACGAGCCAAAGACTGGCCCTCGGACTAAGCACAGAAAGCGTCGTTCCTCTGGTCGCCCAAGTGGTGCTGCTACTCCTGATAGTGGTGGCACGAGTTTCATCAACGCGTTATCTAAAGACGAGGCGAAGTCGGCCAAGGCCAAGGAGGAGCTTATGGAGAAGCCGGTCCCCCTTTCTTCGGGCTCTGTACCGTCCTGGGGCAGAGATGACGCCTCGCTCCCCACGCGCGAACCGCCCAAGCCAGCAAACGCAGAAGTGGACCCTGGCAAGGCTATGAATCTGTCTCAAAAAGCTGGGGGATCCAAGCTGAAGAGCAACTTGGAACCTGAGTTCGAAAAGGCAGAGACAACTACATCTGGCGACAGAAAGCCCGATGGTGTGGACTCTATGGTGCGAGACCTCCTCGTAACCGGAGACGACCTTACTGCGGAGTTTTGTAAGGACTTGAATGCGGATGGAGACGAGTGGCCGAGTGATGGCGAGGGCGAGGGCCAGGTTCTTGACCTAGAGAGAGATCTCGAGGAGGCCAAGAAGACGATCAGCAAGAAGAAAGACGCGATCAAACGTATGAACGAAACCATGAAGAGTCTCAAGAAAGAGAACGAGGAACTACAGAACGAGAATGAATCGCTGAGGTCAATTGCTTCCGAACGGGGCAACGATGCCGGCTCAAGTACCAAAGCTGCTCCTACGCCTGCTTCGGACGCCTTTTCTCCTAAGTCAACACCACTCCGATTCTCGCAGATGGGAAGTGTTGCGTCGTCACCAGGTCTTAGCCACGCAGCTTGGGTTCGGACGTGGCTTCCGCAGTGTCTCAAAAGCCACGGAGACCGTCTGCAGACGGCCGTTCAACGCTGCGTGAGAGAAGGGGAAGCTCTCCAGAAGAGAAAGGTGGAATGCATAGCTAGTAGCGAGGCGCGTACTGAGCAGCAGTGGTTCCAGGCCCAGGTGGACTCGACAAGGAAGCATCATCGAGATTTCAGCCAGACCCTCGCCTTCTTCGAAGAGATAAAGATAAAGCTTAGGAGCGACGCTTCTAGGGCGGTAGCCCTTTCTGATGAGCTTGAGGGGATGGCACCTACAGGGGAATCGGCGCCTCCTATGGGGGTTTTCAGGCCTCATAATGTTGCTGTGCGTCCAGTATCGCCCCCTCCGGAGCCTGAGGGCCAAGAGGCTCCAGGCCTGCCAAGTTCAGGAGATGCCACTATCATTCCAAAGGCAGCAACGCCTCTCGGAAGGGTTGAGAAGACTCGAGACCCTGGTAGAGGTCGGGCTGTGTCTTTCAGGTCGCCGTCGGACCTTCCAAAAGCCCAGAATCCACCCAAGTCAACCAAAGACTCAACTACAGCTCCAAAGATGGCGTTGCCGTTCTCCGAGGGGTGCAATGTTCCCCAGTCGCAGGATGGCGACCATCCGGATCATCCAGATCCATCAGATGAGAGGCCACCAGATGAGAGTCCATCGGATAATGCCCTCGTTACGGATGACTCTGGTCAGGACACTGCGACAGAAACATTGATATCATACATGCTGGGAATGGCCCAAAATCTGTGGACCATGAGTCTAAAACTTGTCCTACTCCTCGCGAAGCAGGTTGGGGCAGACGTTCGAATTTTTATATTTTTTGTGCATTGCTTCATACACGTTTGTACTTTGGCCTACAAGGCGATCAGCCCCTCTCGGCAACAACACACGGTGACGGGATTCCCCAGGTGGCCCTCGCTTGAAAGTTTTTGGACCACCTTGACGCACGTACTGCTCCTGATGGCGTTGCAGGCGTATGTTGCGTGCGTGAGGGAGAGGCACGTGTGGTTCGAGGCCAACGGGCTCACAAGGCAGTACATGCTGAGGCGCGCCCAGCGGGAGTCCTGGTGGATGTTTCTCGCCGAAGTAGACAGCGAGTTGACTTTGGGGCTGAGGGATGTTATTGGGATGGTTTACAAGGTGCCTGGCATGTCATGGAAGTACCTCAAGGAGGTCAAGGACTGGATCTCGCTGCTGGCGGGCGTTGGGCTCCAGCTGCAGCCTATACAGCGGGCATTGAGCAATCTTGGCCTCGGGCCCTGGCAGATGGAGAATTTGGCTTGAAGAGGGCCCAGGGAGAAGGCAAGGGAAGCGTGGAACGTGGATGGGTTGTTCCTTTGTTGGTCTTGCTCGAATGCGGTTGCTGGGTGCGATGCTTTTTCTTGGCTGTTTGGTTGCTCTGGACTGATTGTAGATATTGGATTGTGCCTGTAGGCAATAAAGCTCATTTACTGGAAAGCTGTGCAGTTCGGATTTGCTTCAACATGTGGTGGTGGCTTGGACAAGGGTCGCCGTATTGCACTGCACGACTAGCGTTGTATTGGAAAATGCAGGTGAGATCTGCCATGCAGGGCACTGGAGGTCTCGGTTTCGGGTCCGCACGTTGCGTTGACGCGGGACAGGGCAGGGCCCGTTGGGCTAGTGGCAGTGGCTGTGGCTGTGACTGTGACAGTGACGGACGATATTTGGAATTGATGGTATTGGGCGCAGCATCACATAAAACAGGCCGAGAAAAATGGATCATGGGCGACGCAATTGGAGAGACCGAATTAATAAATGGCCAGCCCTGGAGCAATTCAAGGCCCGAGCCTCGGCATCCAGGCACAAGTGCCGTACCTGAGCAGATGGACGGCATGATGAATCGGCCGAGCCCGTGGCCAGCGAAGCTCAATGGGCTTAGTTTAGCCTTGGCGTGACCATGGAAGCTTTCTGGGCTTGGGCGTGTTGATGTCATGACACACTCTCTCTGATGCTTTGTTACAGTATTAGAAAGCAAAGCATCCATTGCCTCTGTGATGCTACGCCCGTGGCAATGCCCCTCGGCGACTCTGCTGCCTCTGTACTTAAATGCGACGCTTGTCCCTGCTCTGCCAAAATCCATCTTCCCGGAGCCTTCACGTCACCAACATCAGCATCGACATCGACGGCAGCCAACCAAGCCTGAACAGCCTGCGCCAAGCTTTGCATACCCATCATTCATCCCGACTCGCGGTTACAGCGTCACCCATTCTGCAACTGCAACCTCATCAGTCGCCCCGGCTTCAGCCAAGAGGCCCAGGGCCATCCCTTCAATTCCTGCTATTCCAGCACACAACAGGGCCTTCTTCAGCTCCCAGTCACGCCACACCACAGACATGTCGGAAAAGCTCATTCCCTCCAAGCCCCAGGATGTCATGGTCATCCGCAATGTCACTCCCAACATTGCCACCTTTTCCGTGCCGTTTTCGCGCTATGGAAAGATCAAGATTGGTGGTCGGGGCACTCTAGGTAATAATAGATGGCTTTGCTTGTCCCTCTGAATATCCTCAGACCCCTGCTGACCCCGTCCATCCAGTCAAGCTCAGCTCTGGTAGCCTCGCCGTGTTTTCTCCCGTCGCCCTCACCGAAGCCGCCAAGGCCAAGGTCGCCGAGATGGGTGGCAATGTCCGCTACATCGTCGCTCTGGATTACGAGCACCACATCTTTGTCTCCGAGTGGGCCAACGAGTATCCCTCGGCCAAGCTCATCGGCCCCGAAGGGCTGCCCGAGAAGCGTGCCAAGCAGCAAGACGACCCCAAGATTGGCAGCGAAGAGTTTGCAGTCGTCTTCAAGAAGGACGGCAAGCGTGAAATCCGCATCGACGCCGAGTTCGACGCCGACTTTGACTACGAGTATGTCGACGGCCACGCCAACCTCGAGATCATCTTCCTCTACAAGCCCGAGCGCGTCATGATCCAGGCCGACCTGCTCTTCAACCTGCCACCTACCGAGCAGTACAGCAAGGTCCCTAGCGCAGACGTTCCCCAGGATGGAGCCATTGGCAAGGTTTTTGCTGGCGTTCAGAACCCCCGCGGCGACGTCAAGTGGCTGAAGCGCTTCAACTGGTACATCGCCGCCAAGGACCGCAACAGCTTCAACGACAGCATGGATCGCATTGCCGCCTGGGACTTTGCTACCATAATCCCCTGCCACGGAGATGTCATGGAGGGAGACGGCAAGGACATATTCCTCAAGGCGTTTGAATGGCACATCAATGGACACAAGTGAGGTGTCTCGGATGGCGGTTTTCATGATAGTGTAGATGGTGTATGAATGTCGGCGAGTTGTGCCATGATGAGCCATGTTTGTTTTGTTGATACCAAGTAATAGGATTTGGAGTTTATAGACTTCCTCGGCTAAATAATAGTATATTAGTCCCCCACCTGGCTTGTTTATCGTCCGTCCGTCCTTTGACTAGAGAACATGAACAAGGCACTGGCTTCGTTTCTGCATCGCCAAAGTCACGGTAGTTGCAGCACCGTACAGACGCGACCTGCAACGGCACTGAGCATGACAGAACTCGGAATCACAACATCTTCCCGTATCCTTTGAACACGCTGAAAAGAAAATCATTATTGCCACATCAATGCTTTGAGGCACGACTGGGGTCCTCGAAAAGTTCATCTGTACTCTTGTTACCCCCCTCTTCCAGTACGACCCCTTCGACGTTGACACTCCTCCTGACCATGATATGACCAGGAACGGTTGCTCGGTTGGACGAGGGACTCAACGAAGACGAAACCGTCGACCTCGTTCTCGCATGTTCAATGGTGATTGCTTCCGGTGCCGCTATCGAGTGCGCCTTTTTGTTCGTCTTCCCCGGGCGATCGGGAGACATCTTCACAAAATCGAACATTAGAGTCGAGTTGGGCCCAGGGTTCGAGTCCCCACGGTGCTGCACGAACTCGATGAGCTTGCCCAGCACGGCAAACTCGAGCTTGAGCTTGATCGAGTACATGACCACCTTGAGTCCCTGCTGCCAGAGGTAATAGCCCGAGAATTCAACGGCAAGCAAGGCTATATCCATGGCTACAATCAAGACATTGATCGAGAAGAGCTGCCACATGATGCGTCGTGTGCTGCCGAGGGCCGTTTTTAGGATGTCTAGTGCTTTCCACAAATAGAGCCCGGAGAGAACAAACTCTTGCACGCAGAAGCAGGTCATGTGCACCTTTTCCATGGTGTTGAAGATGTGGTTATAGCTGCCCCTACCCTCTTTGGGCCGGTAGCTAATTGTGAAAAGGAGTACGGTCATGGTGGTATGCCAGACAACGGCGTTGAAAATGATCATCCATTTGATGGCGCGGAGTATATT
Organism: Fusarium sp. JS1030; assembly: GCA_000966855.1. NCBI lineage: Eukaryota > Fungi > Ascomycota > Sordariomycetes > Hypocreales > Nectriaceae > Fusarium > Fusarium sp. JS1030. Next base: position 370,624 of record JWIW01000092.1, read on the forward strand.
TTCGTTTCTGAGAACTAGGTGAAGGCGAGAGTACAGGACCAGGGCTTGGCCGGTGATCAACAGCATCCAGCCGATGTCGCCGATCAGGATACCCGCGACATCCCCGGCGAGGTCGAAGTAGTCGGTCAGCCAGCCGACGGCATATGGGATCACGCCGAAGGATGCCAAAAGGAGACTCCAGAAATAGAGGCCCTTGCGACTCCGGAATGTCGTAAAGATGAGAGACAGAAGTTCGAGGGAGTTGTAGAGTGACACGGTTGCGCAGGTCTATGGGGGGACGTTAGTCAGTGTTTCGAGGCTCGGCCAGCAGGCGCAAAAGCCGCACAATAACCATGACAGCCTCTGGAGTATACCTCCCATCGGCCGTCTTGCCTGGGTCAGCATTGCTGTGTGGAACAGACATGCCTTTGCCCACTTTTGGGGTCGTGAGATGGGTGTCATGGACTGCGACGTCGCCGGGCAGCGCCTTGGGCAAGAGAAGAGCGACGGCGCTACAGTACGTACGAGAAACCAAGATCCTCCTCTCTCTACCTCCCTCATTTGGGACAGAGGCTGTTTTATGACGATCCCCGGATCGCACGTGCTTCGCGAGTCAAGCAATCCGGGGTAGTCGGTTACAGTACAGCGCAGGGTCTGGGGAAGAAGTGGGCAGACTGGGGCAGCCGAGGGGCCAACATTTCAGCTCAACAGGTTGTGGCGCTATCGAGAACAAGTTGAAGGTTTTGACCATGCGTTTTTAGGCCTAGCTATGAATGGCTGGCTGAGAGAAAACGGTGTACTTACACAGTAGTGTAACTAGGTACATACATACCTACCCTAGCTTGTCTGGTGAGCCCAGGTTTCGGGGAGGTGTTGCTGCGGGAGGCAGTCAGAAGCAGGGGCTGAAAACGGCATTTTCTGCCGCGACTCCCGCCAAGGAATTCGCCTCAGGTATCCAGGCACTGAATGAGTGACAGCGTGATCTCATGAATTAAGTTGTCATAGCCTCCGCTCTGGTCTGTCCCTCGCCATAGTAGTATAGTAATCAGATGGGGGAAGACAGGGCATGCCTTCAGGGCGAAGGCCACGATAAAAGTTGTGGGATATGAAGGATACAAACGTATAACATGGCGACACCTCAGGAGAGGCCTCATTTTGTGAGCAGGTCGCCAGGTTGCTGCTTGGAGCTAGGTATCCAAGGTCCCAATGAACGAGCCTGGAGTGATAGGATTGTTACGGATACATATGAACAGCCATTTCTTTCAAGACAGGTAGGTACCCACGCACCCCATGTCGTCAAATGGCCTGTGCCCAGCTGAGTAAGGCAACAACCTGGCAGTTATTACCTGTGCGTCTCTTATCTTATCGCTGCCCGCCAAGAACCCATGATCGCATGCGCCTGCGACCTTCCATCACAGCTCGACTTTCACCTTTGCCCACTACATCTTCTGCTGTCGTCCCCACGAAAGCCTTTATTCTATACAGCATGACCTGACTCCATAATGTCTGAGTACGGGCGCATGGACCCGTTCTCCTTCGCGGGGTCCAAGGATGTCCGCCATCCCGTGAGCATTCGAATGTACGGCCTTCGTGGACACCCAAGCTGCCAAAAGCCTACTGACATGCGCCGCAGAATGAACCTTGAGGGCGAAGAGCCTGCGTTCAAAGCCTCTACCCTCTTCGAGACTTCCGATTTGCGACATATCGGCTCCAATACGAGGTGAGCGGAATCACATCCTGCCCACTCTACTCCGGACTAAAGCCAGATCGCAGCTCCCACTCCGACCTTTACGTTACTGTTCAGGTCTGGGCTGGCTCGAAGCCCTTGACTGTTCCTGTGCAGACCGCCTACAGACCTTTCCGAACCGAGCGAAAGTATGACATATCCTGAATCCCGGGGAGGCTTTTGTTGATCACGAGAATAGGTGGAACGAATGGCTGCAATTGCCTATTACCTACGACTCCCTACCGGCCAACTCATGCCTAGCAATAACAGTATGGGATCTATCGCCCACTGGTGGGGAGGAGGCGCTTGGCCATGCCATCCCCTTCGGGGGCACCACGTTACCGATGTTTGATGAGGATAATCAGGCGCAAAAGGGCCGGCAGAAGTGCCTGGTGCACCGTCATGAGCACGCAGATGGCACAGACAACACGGCGACACCCGCTCTGGTATCGACTAAAAAGAAAACATCGTCGCGCAAAGGGCCTGTTCCTCCTTTAGACAAGGATGCGGAGGAGCTAGATCGAATGGAGGCACTGTTTAAAAAGCATGAAATGGGCGAGATTCCCCGCGTCGACTGGCTGGACCAAATGGTCTTTCGCAGCTTCGAAAAGCGAGGTCTACAAGCTGCCAAATCATCGATGAAGATGCTCCAACGGCAGCGAGCTATCAACGGGGAGAACGACTCGAAGGGAGAGAGGAGTGAGGATCGTCGTCCAGATTCCTCGACATTTCTTCTCAATGTCGAACTGCCACGGTTCGATTTCCCCGTGGTATTTGCCGACCATGAGTACGACCCTCCTCCGATCTCATCTCTCCAGAATCTTTCTGTCTCCCAGGCTAGTGTGGCCCATCGCCAACCTCAGGTTCAGTATGGCCCTGGAATCAATGCCTTGGGAGAGAGTTCTTCGGGTCTCGGGGGACGGCTCATTAAAGTGTATGACCCCGAAGTTGGCCATAAAGACAATCCAGCAGAGGCGAAACATCGGCGACTATTCCGAAGCTCCCATCGGCATGGCATTCTCGACAAGGACCTGAAACCAAATGCCAAGGTTCGGGATGAGCTCAACCTCATCATGGCTTATCCTCCAACCCATGTCCTCAGTCCCGAGGAAACAGATTTGGTGTGGAAGTTCCGTTACCATCTGACTCGAGACAAAAGAGCCTTGACAAAATTCGTCAAATCTGTCAACTGGAACGATCAGAGTGAATCGAAGCAAGCCATACAAGTGCTTGGACGTTGGACTGCGATCGATGTCGACGACGCTCTCGAGCTTCTTGGCCCATCATTCGACAACGCTGCTGTGCGGTCGTATGCTGTAGACAGACTACGCAAAGCAGATGACCAAGAGCTCCTCTTGTATCTTCTCCAGCTGGTACAAGCTCTCAAATACGAGCACATATCGGCGGATTCTGACGAGGAGAGCACTCATGATTCATCCCTCGCCCGCTTCTTGATTCAGCGCGCAGCGGCCAACTTCCTGTTAGGAAATTACTTCCATTGGTACCTGATGGTCGAGTGTGATGACCGCAGCCCTGAACAGGGTATTGATAACCGAAATATTTACCGCAAAGTGGCATATGAGTTCATGACTGAACTCGTCAAGCAGCCAGATGGCCAAGAAACCCGCAAAGTTCTGCTGCGTCAAGCAGAGCTGGTTGCCATCCTGTCGAGAATAGCTACTGAAGTTAAAACGTCCAATGAGTCGATTGCAAAGAAGATTGACCGAGTCAAGCACTTTTTGGCGGACCCGAAGAACGAGCTTCTAACCTTTGATCCGCCCCTACCCATGCCGTTGGATCCTTCAGTTATGATCACAGGAGTTGCACCGGATCAAACCACTGTGTTCAAGTCATCATTGAACCCTTTCAAGTGCACCTTCAAGACAACAACTGGGAGTACGTATTCTATCATCTTCAAGTTGGGTGATGATCTCAGGCAAGACCAGCTTGTTATCCAGATCATCACCCTCATGGACCAGCTATTGCAGAAGGAGAATCTGGATCTCAAGCTGTCACCCTACAAGATCCTGGCAACCAGTACATCGGCTGGTGCCTCGCAATTTGTCCAGTCTGCGAGCTTGTCCAGTATCGTCAACAAGTTCAAGAATAATCCCGCGCTTGCTTACCTCAAATATCACAACCCAGACGACAGGCAGCCTCTCGGTGTTCGGCAAGAAACATTAGACACATATGTAAGGTCCTGTGCGGGATATTGCGTTATAACATATATTCTGGGTGTGGGCGATCGTCATCTGGAGAACTTGCTGCTGGCGCCTGACGGCCACTTCTTTCATGCCGACTTTGGTTTTATTCTTGGCCGAGATCCCAAACCCTTCGCACCCTTGATGAAACTTTCGAAGGAGATGGTGGACTGTATGGGTGGCGTGCAGTCGGAACACTACCAGCAGTTCAAGCAGTACTGTTTCCTAGCATACACGGCACTACGCAAGTCATCGAACCTGATACTCAATCTCTTTAGCCTCATGGTTGACGCCAACATTCCCGATATTCGACTGGAGCCAGACAAGGCGGTGCTCAAGGTACGAGAACGGTTTCACCTAGAGCTCAGCGAGGAGGAGGCATTGAGGTACTTTGAGCGGGTCATTGAGGATACTCTGACGGCGTTTGCACCTGTTGTGATAGATAAATTACATGAGTGGGCGCAGGCTTTTAGAGCGTAGGTTGATCCGTTGTCGGTTGTCTCTGGGCACTTTGGAGTTTTGGGGTACTTGGTGCTGGAGCATGCATGCATGCATGGGTGCTTTTGATAGAACTGCTTACTCGATTTTTCTCTTGCGAGATACATGGCCTCAAATCATGTGGAAGTTTATGTTGGCCCGCTATCTCTCCAGACACAGCCAATGTTGAAAACTTGACTGGCAGCCGGTTCTTTGATCGTAAAATATAACAATGCATGGGCAGTCAGCAGCCGGAGCTTAGAAACATCTGTTTCCGCATGGTATTCCTCTCGGCGCGGCTTTAGTTACAAACTTTTTCATCATGTCTCTCCAAAGACAAAGACACCTTTGCCTTTGCGGAAGCCCTGTAGACCCTGCTGCACCGCGTCGCGCAGTGTCTCCTCCTCTGTCTCCCAGTCCCACCTGACCTCTTCAATAGGCACATCACGAAACTGACCTGCTCGGATGATCTGAAGGATATCGTTGATCATGTGCTTCCTGCCCGTGGGGTCCCGCTCGTTCCACCTGCTCAGCCAGAAACCGACGAAACGGATGTCCTTGAAGATGAGGAGGCCAACGGGAAGCGACACGGGTTGCTTTGCCATGCCACCGTACGAGACCATGGTGGCCCCTTCTCCAAGGGACCGGGCGACAGAGGTGGCCGACTTGCCCCCGACGCAGTTGAGGCCGAGACTAATCTGCTCGCGGCCCTTGCGGGTGATTTCGGCAAGCTGGTCCCTCCACTCGCGAGAGAGGAACTGAGATTCAGTGACAACTACATCGGCGCCGAGGTCGTGCAGCTCTTTCTTCAGAGCCTCGGTGGCCTCCACAGTATCACGGTCACGAATGATGTTGACGCTCCTCAGACCCCAGAGCTTGCCGAACTGAATGGCTGCCCGGCCGACACCGGAGTTGGCTCCGTTCTGAATGAACCACTCGCCGCTGCCAACCTCGAGAGGCCTCATGCCCAGGCCGGCTTTGGGACCAGCATTGGGGCCGTAGGATCGCAGGATGCGGTAGGCAGTGCAAGGGTTCACGCTGACAGTGGCAACCTGCGCAGGTGTGAGGCCCTCCTTTTCAATCTTGATAAACTTGTCGGCCTCATCGACAGCGTGTGTCCTCCAGGTGCCGAATTGGCCGACAGCGGGGATGACCCAGTCGCCCTTCTGGAGTGATGAGGAGGATGAACCGGTAGACACAACCTCGAAGACGCCCTCATTGCCAGGGACAACGGAAGGCTCAGCGGTGCCAATTAGGGAGGTGAAGGGCGGCTTCGAGCCATATGTGCCCTGGACGGTGTTGATGTCGGCGGGGTTGATGGGAGCAGCGAGGGATCGGACGAGGACTGAGCTGGAGGGGATAGATGGCGAGATGGAATGGCTATGGAGTCTAGAAGGCTTCAGCCAAGCGTCAATTCAGGGATATGAGAGGGGGAGCATACTTGAGCACATCGGAGGGCTCGCCATACTTGGAGAATACGAGCGCCTTGGCCTGAGTGTAGCCGTATGGACCCGACTTGTGTCGTACCGCCATCATGGGGAGTCGGCTAAGACGATGAGGCTGGAGCTTGGCCGAGGGTCGAGCAAGGCTCGAAGCGAGAGGCCCGAGGCGCAGAGACTGCGAGCTCGCCATGGCGATATTCGAGAGACAATTAGGCGAACAGGAAGATGGATTGCTCCCTCGTGGATAATCAAAAGTCGCACAAGACGTTGAGACTTTGACGAAGGAGGCCGAGCCGAGCTCTTGCGCTGAATGACGTTGAGGCGGCGGGCTCACGAGCCAATCACATGGTGCGATTAACCGGGGAAGGTATGTTTCCCCTCGGCGAGGGATGGGGGACCCTTGGTCAGATAGATGGTCGTGCCATAGCAAGTCCAAGGTTGGGATCGTTTAGGGAGAATCAAAGACGGTGGAGCATTTGAAGTTTTATGTGCTATTGTGGAAAATCCAACAAGGCTTGACCTGATACAAGTGTAAAATTTGGGACACGAGTCTGGTGATATTGTTTACTTATTCCCGTACTGTACACATGTTTTGCTCTCCCTACCTCGGCGGGGGGCCATGTGGGAAATGGATCCGTGGGTGTGGGATGTGGGGATGGGCTTCTAAATCGGGCATTAACGACGACGAGATGGGTAATTGTCACGGTGGTATTGGGGATAGTGTCAAAGTTTTCATGGCTTGAAGGGGAGCCTCTGCTCCGTTCGGTCTGCCATCCATGTCAGCACGAAGCGCACACTAGTGTAGTGTGCCAAAAGTACTGTAGATTAGTTAGATTAGCCTCTGGTTCAATATGCGACTTCATGGCCACGCTCTGTTACCGATGGCTGTAGTGAAGGTTGTCAATGGTAAAAGAGCAGCATCTCAAGGGATGCCGGCTCATTGGCGGGCTTCTGTCCTAGGTGTTCAAAGCAAAATGGCCTTTGATGTTGGCCACGGAAAATCTTGAAGTCTTTCTCGGACAGGCTTGGGCTGTACCAACCAAAGGGGGACGCGGCATCTCGCATTGGACCCATCGACCCAAGACAATGGCGTTGGAACATGCCTTGGGTCTTGGATGATGAGTTGCTGGCAGGCTTCCTGTTCCTGTTCCTGTTCCCGGTTCTCCATGGCGACGCAATCCTGCCGTACCGTCTTGTTTTGGTGCCTGCTTGTCAACCAAGCTCCGCGTTGATCTTTGCATCGGAGGCAAGACGGCAGGATTTGCAGCAGAGGGGCATTCAAGGGCAGATCGATAAGCCGAGCTGACGGTAGATCGAGTGAGGCTGCAAGCCGCATGCCACTGACGTGAGGTGCCTTGCATGGATGGCCCCCAGGTGCCGTATGGGCGGTAGCACAAGCCGATGCTGGCTTGAAACTGGACTGCGGGCGGGTGCGAGATCCGGTGGCCTAGTGCGTTGGAAACAGGGCCCGGCGAGAAACAGCTCTTGGTAAAACTTGAAGCTGGAGATTGAAAGATGCTGGTGTGAGAAGGTTTCTGGGCCGGCCGTTTGATGAAGACGTTTGTGGCGTAGAGGTAAGCGGTGTCTTTATGAGGGGGAGAGGGGGAGAGAAGGGATGTTTGCGGACGGCGATTGGCGAGATGGGCGTCTTGTCAAGTGTTTGCAGTAACACTCTCGTCGGCTGAGCAGAAGAAGGGTTCGGTGGGTTGTTGTGTCGTTTATTGGGAAGTCTGTCCACGTCCCTGAGGGGAGGTGAGGTGAGGTGAGGTGGGTACTGCGAGGTACATGCCAGGTATCTGGACCGGCCGCCACATGCGCGGGAGGTGCCGCCAACGCAGCCAGTCAACTTAGGTTGGGCCAGCCCGCCTCTGCTAGCTCCCTCTGCACCGGGCCCAGTGGCTCCAGATGGCCCGCCCCGCTGCAGGAGCCTGCAGTCCTCCAGGGGCAGCGGTGTCCCACGACAGTCCAGGTACAGTCCAGATACTTTGATGCTCCCGTACCCGTACCCGCACCCGCGTGTGCAGGTGGCCATGCATCCATTCATTCATTCATTGCTCCACCCGCTTGGGCTAATGGTCGACCCTTCCTCGCTCTCAGACTCGGTCCTCCACCATTTCTTTCACGCCTGAACATCTTGGTCCCTCTCCCAACCTCAAACTCTCTGCTCGTCTCTCCTATGCCGCGACCTTGTTCACCCTCAGACCTAGCCCATACGCCTGCTCTTTCGCTCTCAAACGCCCTATTCTCGCCGCAATTGATCGCGCCGACCAGCATCACCCCAAGGTCCAAAAGCACGCCACGCCGCGCCCTCAACCCTTGCAAGTCGCAACGACAGAGCCACCCGACCCCTGCTCCAGTTTTCCACCTCCCGTCTTCGTTCCTGACAGGCTACCGTACCGTACCTTTCTACCTTCGGTACCTATCCTGACCCTGGGCCCGGGCCTGAACCGTTTACCTCTCCTTTCTCGTCGCCCTGTTCCTGCGGGGAGTCGAAACTCTGCTTCGTCATCTCATCCCGCTTGTTGGATCCCAGTCATCGACTTTCGACGTCACCCAGAGAGCAATCGCCAGCCTTGCTTGTGCTTTGAGCTGCTCGTCCTAGGCCTCGCCTCCTTGCTCTCCCTCCCGCTCCCCCCTTTACCGAACCCGGGCCATCGCCATCGAAATCGACCCCCGTGCTCCGCCGTCCGTTTCGATCCGTGCCACACGACTTCAGCGACGACTCAATTCACACCATGTCGTCGCTTTTCAACAAGAGCGGCGGAGGTTCGCGCTTCCAGCTGCCCGCTCTCAACCTCAACTTTGGCAGTATCACAGACGGCACCAACATCCCGCCGCCTCCGGATTCACCGGTCCAGAAGGTCCCGACTCCTCCCCAGACGCCGCCTCCTGTCAAGGAAGTCGAAAAGGAAACCGAGAAGGACGTCCCCAGCAGCAGCGTCGTCGACCATGACAGTAAAGTCACGCCCCAACAGAGCATTCCTGCTTCCTCCAATGGTAATCTCGCTGGAACCAAGCGCTATGCGGATGAAGATGTCCCCTTGAGCCCGGCCGCCTCAAGCCGCCAGGGCAGCATCCGTCGCCTATTCAGTAGGACCATGTTGAATAACAGTTACGCAGAGGGCCAGATATCATCCAACGGGAGTATCGCAGGCGCCAACAACGGTCGACCTTCCAGTCAAGGCGGCGCCAGCTTCCTCGACGACCGAAAGTCGAGGAGGAGCAGCGGCTGGTTCAGACGGATCAGGACCGGAGACGCAGCCGCCAAGCGAGCCAGCACAGTTTTCGTCGAGGAACCCCCTCGCGCACCGACGCCCAAGAAACCTTCGGGTCCGCCACCTCCCATGATCCCCGAATTGACCGACCTCGAAAAGGACGACGGAAGCCTAGGCTCGGATCTCTTCAAAAACATCAAGTAAACCGACAATGTTGCGAGATCTGGCTGCCAACAACCGGACTGCCACGGAAACGCAACTCGATAATGCAGGCTGAACAACCACCTCTGTTTTCTTTTCTTAAAACTGTTTGCATATTCAAAGGCTGAAGATTGAGACACCGACACGCACCCACCACACCTTGCCTCCCTTTCCAATCGAGCGACTAAGCATCTTAGGAGCCGGCCGACGCATTGGAATGTTCTTTCCTTTTTATTTTATTTTACCATTTGTCTCTTTCAGCAACAAGGCAGACTTGAATTAGCCTGCAGGTTGGGGAGAGCACACGTTGTGGTGGGCCGAAGGAGATGTAGAGGAGAAGGAAATGAAGAGCAGCATGATGAAGGCAGCTCATCAAGATACCCAACTCGTTTCGCGAGCTCAGTTTGCGAGCTCAGTTTAATCGGCGTGCGACATATGGATTTGTTTTCTTCTTCTTCTTGTTGTTGGGCACTGCTTAGTTTCCCGTTCGTCACGACGTTTCACGAAGTGTATCGTCACTTTATGTTTCATGTCATCACTTGTCGCTATTACTTGTCATCAACACCGCCACTACTACTACTACTTCAACAACTACCCTTTATCACCGCACGAATAATCGTTTCTGAATATTATTATTTCTGGGGAGGCGGTATGAGCTACGGGCTATTTTGATGTATTCTGGGAGGGAAGAAGAGAGCGAGAGAAGGGGAAGGGGAAAGGGGCTGCCACGGGGGTGCTCCCGGGGATGTACATCTACTTTTTGCTTAGAAAAGTTGTGCAGTTGGTGGCTACCCATTATTATTATTATTGTTATTATTATTGTGCTGGAGAAGGAGAGTACGTTTTGCCAGAAACAAAAGAGCCAAGAGTTTTGGCCCAAGCTTTTATTACCCGGGGGGTCCGACTGTTGTTTTGAATACGAGATTAGAAACAATCTTTGGGCACTTTATTTGGCGTCGATCTCACTGTTTCCCCCATGTTGCCTTCACGGCCCCCAATACGTCCCTTGCGCTGCAGAAGCTGGCTTGCCTGCGTGTCCTTGTATGGGCTAAGACGTACAGGAGGAGCCGCGGCAAGCGGATGCATGCAAGGTGAGGAGTTGTCAGTCTGCAGTCAAGATACTCGCGGCCTTTGACGAGCTGTCGCTAGAAGCTGTCATCTCGCACCCGAAAGAGTATGGTGGCCATCAGCACAGTTATGGGCGAGATGGTCGCCCCATCGTATCTCCGAAGCATGGCAGTCCCGCAACTGTGTCTTGCGATCATGATAGAATATTGGAGTTGGCTACAGAACCTGATTGTCAAGCTGAACCGCAGCTGCACAGCCAAGGTTGCCAATACGGAAGACTTGAGCCAAGGTCCGCAGTTCCTGTAGATCAATTCACCCAAGAGTTACCGCATTCTATTCAGATACCCTGTTGTGGTCAAGATTCAGACATCCAGTCCATCAGTCCTCAACTTCTCATACAAGCTACCCATGGATGCTGCGTAGCCTGGAACGAGGATACCCTCGCCAGTCGGAACCGGCGCGTTGAACAGAGGCACGACTCTTGTAGCACCCTTGGTGACCTCCAGGATGGTTCCATCGCCAAGCTCCTCGTTGACAGCCAGTTGCCACATGCCCTGGGCGACCTCATCCGGCTCAATGAGGACTGTGTTCTCGTCTAGCATGACGGCCTTGGTTGGATCATCGCGCCACATTGGTGTCTGACATAGTTAGTCTCACTGTCAAACCCTACAAGAGCAACCAAAAACTTGCCCTCACAGCACCGGGAGCTACACAACCCACGCGGATGCCAAGCTCATCACGCAGCCCTCCCAGAGACCGCACGAAGCCGTGCAGCCCATGCTTGCTGGCAAAGTATAGCGGCGTTGTGATGCCCGCCCCATAACCCGCCATGCTACCGACATGCACGAGGCATCCTTTCTGCTTGGTCTTGGTCCAGTGCCCGATAGCAAGCTGGCTTAGTCGAATGGGAGACGCAAGATTCACGTCCAGAACGGCATAATGCCCCGGGTCTGCATCGGCAGGATCTCTCCAGAAGGATGACCATTTGGGCTCAAAGAGGCCTGCACCGGCAACGACAATATCAACAGACGAGAATTTGTCAAGCGCTGCCTTCCATACCGAGGTCAACTCGGGCCATGATGCGACGTCCGTCTTTTGATAGAAGGCGCCAGCTTTGCCATTAGCAGCTGGGAAGGGATACTGCTTCAGAAGCTCTTCGGCTTCTGGCTGCAACCTGAGATCGGCAATAAGAACTGAGCAGCCCTTTTCGAGTAAAATACGGGCAAAGCACAGATTGATACCTAAGGAGGACTGTTAGCTTTGGATATGTAGCATGGTAGGCGACGATATCTTCATACCAGAGCCAGCTCCAGTAATGAGAGCACTTTTCCCTTTGACAGTAATGGCCATGTTGTATTTGAAGAATTACGACATGAATCTTGAGATCACCAATGTCACGATCAAGGGTTCGGCCAAGGATCTGTTTAAGATTGCAGGGTTCCTGTACAGTCGCGGTTATCGTCTTCCGCTTCGGAAATCTTGCAACTCGCCCTTCTCGCTCGCTGTTTGGCCGAGGCAAAAGATAAATGAGGAGTAGTAGAAGAGTTCAGCTGGAGACTCTGCGGGGTAGCTTGCATTTCATTTATAAGAGACAACGCCACTGAGACATGGGCCGACAGGTCTGCAGATGGCCTCATGATGTGGCTACCCTGCTATGTCCATGATGCTCTAGGTCCTCCTCCTCTAAGCTGTCTTCTCTTCATCCCCAGACCCTTGCAGCTGAGCGCCGCGGTCTATCGCGAGATCCTCCGGCTTCCCTTCTCGACACGCCCAACCGTCTACTAATCGCAGCGTCTCGCGGCTCCACAGCCGGTTCATCAGGGACAGCCGCACGGGCACTAGGGCGATGATGATCAGGGGGAACGCAGGGGCTGCAACTGTCAGGGTCACCCCGAACACGACGCCCGTCAAGATAATCTGGGTCACCGTGTATGAGTGGATCCCGAGCCAACCGACGCCGTCCGGGAGCTCGGGGAGATCGGACGGCGGAGTGAGAAGGTGAACCACCCGATCGAGAATCGGGTTAACTGACAGGGACTGATAGCCCATGAACATGAACAATCCAGCGAGCACTGATGTCTGGGTGAGGCCTAACAGCTTCTGCAGGGGCGGTGATACAAAGACGAGGATGAGAGCGGCCTGGATGAAATGCGAGTATCTCTGCTCATATGTTCGTGCCACTGGCCGGGGTGAGTCTGGCTGCTCGCCCACCTCGGTGGGGGGGCTCTCGAGAACATAGTGCATTAGTGATTCTGAGTGCAGCGGTGCTTGTGGGAGGAGACCGTTGGCCGGAGGAATGCCAAGGATGCCACAGATAATTGTCGTTGTTCCAAGAAGAACAATATCCCAGGCGTATCCGCCAGGTTTCTGGGTCCCGTAACGCTTCACTGTGCAGATGATGCTACTAATCTCATGGTCAAAGTAGAACAGCACCGTGACAATGGCACCTGGGATTATCGACAGGAAGATCCATTCAACGGGAAGTTCCCAGAAACGGACAAAAAAGGTCATTCTGTCCGGGTTTGTAGGTCTGAACGTGGTCTGAACCTCGAGCCGGACGTGATCGAGCGATGCCAGTTCCCCGATATAGGGAATCCCAATCCAAAAGACGATCGAGATGGCTGCGGCATACTCTGTGAGTCCGAGACGGACGTAGCGGTGAAACATGGGCTTCCACGAGTTTGCCGTGGACAGAAAAATAGCTAATAGACAAGTCCCAACTGCTCCAATGACGGCGTACAAGAAGGCAGCGAGCGAGACTCGGGCGTGGGTCCGCTTCAGCTCCATGGCGGCCTTGTGGAAGTAGATGACACTGTTGAGCAGTGAGAAGATGTCGGCACTGAAATGGGTAACGTATTGCATCGTCCAGTCGTGGGCGTTGAAGATGGCCAGGAGGTAGTGCATCCATCCAGCGTGGATGAGGGACCATGCCATGACGGGCAGAAACTCGACCTACAGGCAATTAAATAAGGAAAAGTAGAGGAATCTGCAATACTTGACTTACATGGAAGTGCGTCTCACATAGCTCGTAGATGTTCTCCGCCAGTACAGAGAAGGGCCCTGTGACGCCCAGGATGGTGAGAGGCTGCCCAGAGAGGCTAGAAGTCATCAACATGCCGTCAAATTGGTCCGCTTCCCAGATTCACTTACAGAGAAAAGATCAACCCACACAGTCCAGTGCTGAAGACGACCTCGATAGTCCCCCATGACTTGCCCGTTAGAGTGTACAGGTCGCTGGCAAAGGTGATGCCGGGGAGAATGTTGGTGAAGAAGATGTAGACGGCGCTCGCAATGACCTGCTGGTTAAAGACTTGCCAGTCCGACATGTATCGGCCTCTGAGGCTGACCATGTCCTGTTTCAGCAGTCGAAATGGACGGAGCTTTCCGGCCTTGCCAAAGTATTTGGACGATCCATTTGTTCCATCGGGGGTGTTCGAGCTGTCTCCTTGAACCGCCCCGTTGCGTTGAACGTCTGGTGAGGTTGGGCTCCCAAAAGCCGAAGTTCTCTCCATGTCGACCGGCCCTTGTTCCGCCATGACTCAGATAGAAGCAGGATGACCCCGATACTCGAGGAAAAGCATCAAAATCAACCGTAAATGAATTTGTCTTTGAATTGATGTAGGATACATACTGAAAGCTTTTTCAGTCGTCAGAGGGGGGCCTGAGGGGAGTTGACTAACTCGCCTTCCCTCTCTACCTTGGCGAGAGAGCCATGTCTTGGCCTTTATTCCCAATGTGTGTTGTTTCGGTGAAACGAGAGGCTGCTAGGGCTTTGCATACGTACTCGATTGACGAAGTATCAACGCGTGCTCGCTTCTGAATCATTAATTGGTCCATCAAGTTCCCCTGTGGGTATCACAGCCATATTTTGGTGGTGATTCTCATGTTTTTTGGAACTACGTCATGTCATGTGACTATCTGTCAATTTCCACGTGCTAGATACCGTGGGGCAAGGCTGAGAAAGAGGGACCTACTTGGCAAGGCTGCTTTATTCTTTTTTCCCATCACAGGGTCCAGTACGTATGTCGCTTTGCATTGCAGTTTTACTATCCAATGCGAATATACGGCACGCCCGGAAACATGCTCCCGATGAGAACATCTCGGTGACCCTCTCAATTTGACACAATGGCACAATTTATCCCCCGACAGGCCTTTGCCGTACCAAACTCAATTCCAAAGACCTACTACCTAGGCCACCACGCCGCCGGCCAGGCCAAGATCGTCAAAACCCTTTCCAACATCTCCCTGATCCTCGAATGCCGCGACTTCCGCCTCCCTCTGTCCACACACAACCCTCAGCTCGAGCGCGCACTTGTAGGCCGCGAGCGTGTCGTTGTCTACACAAAGTTCGATCTCGGCACCGACAGCCCTCACGCCGCAAACGCCCTGCGCAAGCTCTATGGCGACCGACTTGTGTTCTGGGACAAGAGTAAAGCATCTACAACCAAGTCACTCCTTAAAAAGGTCAAGGATGTCGCACGCGCCGTCGATTCGCTGACGGGCATGCGAGCCATGATCGTGGGCATGCCCAACGTCGGTAAGAGCACACTGCTCAATGCGTTACGGAGGACTGGTACTCCGGAACGAACGGCCAAGGTGGCCAAGACGGGAGATCAGGCAGGTGTCACGCGCAAGGTCGGCACGCCGGTGCGCATCCTTGAGTCGGAGGCCCAGGGCGGCGTGGGCGATGGCGCCTTTGTGCTAGATACCCCCGGTATTTTCCAGCCTTACGTCGATGACGGGGAAACCATGATAAAGATTGCCCTCGTGCAGGGCATAAAGAAGGGGCTGATACCGGACGAAATCCTAGCCGACTATCTCCTTTATCGAATGAACCTCCTGGACCCTGCCATCTACGAGCGATACTGTGGTCCGACGAACGAAGTCGAAGACTTCTTAACCGCCGTGGCCAAGAAAGAGGGCAAGCTAAAGGTCGGCGGTTTGCCCAATTCGCAAGACGCTGCGGCCAGAGTCTTATCCCAGTGGAGGACCGGTAACCTGGGTAGGTTCGTCCTCGACGACCTGTCCGACGACGCCGTCCACGAGTATCAGACCAAAATGCTGCATCCCAAGATGAGCATGAACCAAGCAAAGAAGCAGCAGAAACAGGCGCGCGCGCAAGAGAAAGCCGGCGCATAGCATGACTTGCAGGTTTTTGAACCTGACTGTATCATTCCTCGCATGATGATGTATCTGTACAGAGGGTATTTTTGCCGTGTACGCTACCTAAAATCACTGTTATCCATACCCAGCCTAGCTCAATTCCCCTCACCACCCTACCATGACACATCCTTCATTCATACTATGCGAAGACGCTACTGGTCGAATGTTTCAACCAGGCGTGTTAGGGTATATAAAACGCGAGCCGGAACACCAAGAGGCCTACACCTCGACAGTTGATTCCGGACAAAGGCTGATGGAGAAACCAATGAGTGGTAGAAAAAGATGGAGATACCCTCCTGCATCATATCTTGATGCTTCGTGACGCCCCGGAATGCACCTAACCGTTAACTCCAGCAAAGAACAAAGAAACCGTAATCGTCCGTAGCCGATAGAAGCTGGCACCATACATTCGCACCCGAATGCCACGTAGTTTCTTAGATGTACTGACTCTGCCACTTAACCATATCTCGTGTCAGAACATCCATCATCTCCATACAGTTCAGATCCTTGAAATCTTTATCATGAGATGACTCCCTAGTAGCCCCATTCTCGGTGTCGATAGACTGGTTCTCAGAGTTGGCGCTAATCTGAGGTATAGGAGTCTTCTGCCGCGAGACTTGCCCGCTGCTTGTGGTCCCGTTGGACACTGGGAGGGCTTCGGCCGCAAGGTCTACCTGCGTTCTCGAGATAAAGTCCATTATGGCGCCGACACGCCGCTTCATGTCCATCATACTCAGCTTATGATGCACAGCGGCCTTCGACTTTCCATGCCGATGGTCACCGGTCGATTTCGGATGGCCCATAGTCGAATCATCCCCGTTCTTCTGAATGTCCCGAGACATTGAACGAGCTGGAGACTCACCGTCGGCATCGCGATCTCTGGTGTATTGATTCCTTCCCTTGCCCTTCTTATGAGTGTTTCTTCCTCCTCGTTTATGTGTACTTGTAATCAGGGGGTGGGCTGGAGGGGTTGTCTCAGGAGTAGGTTGGACCGGTGCCGGGGTTTCGGTGACGACAGGAGTCTCGATACTCTTAGTAGCCGGTGGTTTAACGATAGCAGCGGGCGTGTCCTCGGAAGGATCTGATTCTATATGGCGATTAGCTACGTAACGCGGTGGGGTAGCGGGACGTGACTTACCTTCTCCTCGCCGTCTTTCGGCGCGACCCTTGCGCTTGTCTGCGGCCTCCTGTCTCTGACGTTCCTTTTCTTCCTTTTCTGTCTTTGCTTTTTGATTCTGATTGTTGCGGGCCTTCTTTGCTCCATTGCGGGTGCTTGTCTCCTCGTCCGACCCATCGCGACTCGGTGCCTCAACAGCATTAACAGGAGACGCAGATCGGGAGCTGGTCCGTTGCCTTTTAACATTCGTGTGATTTCTCGACGATGTCAGCTTTTCGTCATGTGGCTGGGCATGTATGGCGACCGACTCTTCACTATCGCTTCGCCCGCGCTTGGCTCGCCGGGTCGAGGTCTCGGGCGCATCATGCGGGGCGTCTTCTTTGCTTGCCTCAATGGCACGGAGGAGTTGTTCATCTTCGTAGGCTCGGTCGCGACTGTTCATTGTGGATCGACGCTTCGAGGTCTGCGAAGCAGAGGTAGGTCGCGAGTTTTTGCTTGTTCCATTCTTGGGAGAGCGATTGCCCTCCTTCGCGATGGAGGCAGCCCGTGATGTGGCGCGCGACGGACGGTTGAGAGGCACATACTTGGAGTATTTCTGTCTGCAAAGTCAAAATAGTCAGGATTGAGACAAAACAATGTTGTGGGTGACCCCGAGGGACGATCATACGCGACAAAAGAACAGAAAGAAAAAGCCTTGATGACCATGGAGCGTCCGCTGAGAGCTGGAACTTGGTATGAAAAGACAGAAAATGTTGACTTACCCGTTGCTCGCGGTATGGATCTTGTGGAGGTCCTTGCGACATTGTTCGCAAAAATATTCGTCAGGAGAGCTCTCGGCGCTGAAAATGCCTACACAGGCGCCGTGCTGCCAGACTTTGCAGACGTCGCATTGCACGAAGAAGCCGGTAACGTCCTCGGTGAACTCAATGGCGGCGAAAAAGTCGGCGTCGGGCCCTTCCACGGGCGGGCGACCTGGGTAGTCCTCAGAGTCGCAGATGCACCGGACGGCCTCATCCTCCTCCTCTTGGAGGTCGTCGCTTCCATTTGCCATGTCAAAGTTGTCAGGCCTGGCAGTCTTTTCGTTTTCGTCGTCGTGATTACGCTTCCGTCTTCGACCGAGAAGCGTGTCGTCGAGGTCTTCGAACGGCTCCGACGAGAGCGAGGCGCTAGGGGTCGACTTTGCGGAGGATGGCTTAGCGATGGATCTCGTGCTCCGTTCTGCTCGACCAGATGTGCTGGACGACACGGAGGACTGTTGAGATTGTGAATTGGTGGCGCGGGCTCTCGATGACCGTCGCGGCGAGGGAGGTGCCATTGAGAAGCCGGATCACCAAGGTGGGGAGAGGATGAGAGGCGCAGGTGGAGGGGAGAGGAGCGAGGAGCGAGAAGGGCGATGGTTAGGGCGTGTCAAGGGAATGTTGGCGTGTGTGATTCTGCAGGAGGACGGACGTATGAGCAACGCTGACGAATGAATCGAGAGAAGTTAGGATCGCGAGGATCGGATGTGGTGCGGTTAGCGATCAAGGCAGTTGTGGGAGCTGGCCGGAGACCAGCGTCGACGAGAGCGACTACTAAGACAAGAAGGTCGAGTAAGAGCAGTCGAGTCGAAGACGAGATTGGCAAGCAAGCATGTCGGATATGGGCAGAGGCGACGCAGTCATGACACGGAGAGGCCGCAGAAGTGTGGACGGGAGGGAAGAGAGGAGAGAGCAGAGTCGAGGGTGAGCCCAGAGCTTGGTTCGGAGGACGACAGGAAAGAGAGGGCGTGTGCGGCGGGCATGGAAACTGAGAGTGGGCGCGGGCCTGGGTGGGCGAAGCGCGGCGAGCTGGAAGCCGAACCACTGTTGCACCACTGAATTCGATATCCGGCCTCAGGTACCTTTACAGGGGTCCTTGGGGTGCTGGCCGCCCGAATCCGCACTGGGGAACACGCGCCCTACTGTACAGAGGGAGGTCAACGGGCGGGTGGTCGAAGGAAAGCCTTGCCAGTACTGTGGGACGGCTTTGAGAAGCAAGGCACGAATCGATCAAAATACGACAGAATATTCGTTTCAAATGGAGAATTCGCTTAAAGACGCCGTCAATTTATTTGATGGACTTTTTACAACTTCTATTCACCCCGAATTTCGACCGTAATCCAGGTCACAGTCCCTCTACAGGTTGGCAACTGGTCATGTATTCTGTCAGGCTCCGGCTCTACCTAGTACCCTGGTACCTGGCATTTACCGCCCACTCACCGTGCTGAAATCCCCGACCCGTCCATGTTCCAATGTTTCAAGAGGCTGGACTGTGGGAGCGGCTGATTTCCGCGACCTGGGCGTGTAGTCTTGATCCTTCGCCAGGGAGAATAATGGATGCTGTAGCCGACTCCAATATCAATTTCAAAGCAACACCCGCTCAGCCCCATCTCGACCTCTATACCTTCAATAATCCATGCGATGGCTAGCATATCTGTAAACAGCCAGGTTTCCCCCTCATAGATACCTACCTACCTTACTGGCACAGATACCTTACAGTGCAAAGCACCTGCGCGAGGGGGAGAACTGGTGCGCGAGGGGGAGGGCGAGTGACACTTTGACAGCACACCAGAGGGGAATTCTGCTTACCTAACCTAACGACCTCTCGGCCGGCCCTTGTTGCAGCACTCCTAACCTCGACGTCGATTGCACACTCCGATTACAGCAACCTCCAAGGCGTTATCAAGCTATATGCCTTCACAGTCTTGCTTATACACTTGGGATATTGCCCTCTTCTTTGCATTCCGAGCCCGCTCGCCGCGTCTGGGTCTGGCCGAGGTGTCCCTCACCCGCTCAAGGGCCCCCGTCCGCCCGCCAGTGACTGGGTAAGCCATCCCGACCTTGAACGACCGAGAGCGAGCCTGGCCAACACCAGCATAACTGCTGCTGCGGGAGACCACCGATGCTACACCGGGAGACTTGATCGGTGCCGGTCTACGCCCACCGTGGCGCTGGTCGCACGCCTTGATCTTGCCTACATCGACGACCATGTTCTGACCCGCACACAGAACGTTTTAGAGCCCAACCGAACTAATTACCCCCCCACGAGCTCTCCGGCGTCAACGTCCGTCCCTCGATACTCGACGCACCGGCCTCGCGAGGCCACAGTTTTGATACCCTTTTCGAATTGTACGGTCGATATTGCATAATCGGACCCTGTTTGTCTGACACATACACGGATTGCACCCTCTCGTTTGACGAGACCTGTCAATCAACTGTTCTTGCTCGTGGTTTGGGGCAGAGTTATTATACGATGTTTGATGGGTACGCTTTCCTTCTATCTTTGCCAGCCCAGTCTGCTGCTGCCATTAGCTGGCCATCGCTTAGCCATTCATTCGTGACGGCGTCAAGGCTGAGTTATGGCTGACGGCATCGCACATCACCCCCACCATCAACCTCCCCGTCCCCATGTCGCCTCTGGCTATTGTCACAACTACTCTCCTCGGCGCTGTGGCGATCTATCTGCTAACGCGAAATACTCGCTCTCCTCGTGCAGATCATAGCTCCAACATGTCGCCAGATACTGTATCGTCGTTGTTTCCAGACCGACCGATTCGGCCGCTGCCGAAACGTCGACTCCGAGAGAAGCTTTCTCCCGAGGTCGCAGACTCCATAAAGTACCCTCCTTCAACTCACGAAAATGCCCCTCTTTTTTATTATCCCCCATACACCTTAAAGGATGAAGGAAGTCCGCCGAGGACCGGGTCCACGAGCCCAGTTGAGCAAGGACGCAGGATGGAGATGGGACGCAATTACACGCCACGGCGAAACGGCGTAGGGTTGCCGGATGGTGACGAGGAAGAGACCTCTCCACGAAGTACTCTTGTTACTAGATCTCCGCCAGAGATATTAACTCGCCCTGCTCGTCGGCCGTCGAGACCGGACCAGGCCCGCCACCCTAACCCGCAACCACCTCCATCTACGACGTCATCTGTGGACGGCTACGATTCGTTTGAGAATACCAACAATAAGAAGAAGCGCAAGATTCCTTCGGCGGGGGATCCTACACTTAACGGCACTCATGCGCTCAACAACGACATCGGCTCTCTTGCTATATCGTCTGGCACTGGGAACACTCCAGTCAACGAGCTGCACACCGACAGGTCGTACACTCATACGGGAACGTACCCAAGCTCAGGAACCTTTGCAACCAGCAATCAGGGAATCTCGGGACCAGGGCGAGGTCGGCTTGGGCGCTCCAGGAACGGTAGAAGCCCATTGAGAGCCTTGCCTGATGGCAACAATACGTGGGCCGGGCGAGCGTCCAAAGCTGCGCCGCCACAGTGGGCATCCGCCGGTAAGTCTGTTCAGCTGTTTGTTTTTATGTCTCCAAACCCCCTTTCCCTCTTTGTCCGGGCCCTATGCACCCAAGGTTTCAACAAGCGGAAGAGTGCATAGTTGCAACTGCAACGTCTTATTGCGCAAAACCACCTATTCGGATGTATCTCAGTCTAACCTAGGTACCTCCCCTACTATTCTCACGCGCACCTTTTGCGCCAACCACAACACTGCGGTTGAAAGCAGGTGACGGGACGGAGGCCTGCATAGTACCTACTAGCCAACTCAGCCGACCCAACCATCTTCTGCGTCGATTTCCTGCACTCCGCGACACTATTTCTTTCATGCTTTCTTCATTTTTCAACAATTCCTTTCGAAAACTTCTTCTCGTTCCCCTTGTTTTAATGTTCTAACTATAGTATTAGAGCACGAAGGCAGCGGCATCATTTCCAACGCTATCGCAAACGCCGAGAGGCTACGCCCCCAGGATCAGGAAAACGTGAGCCTCCTTCAGCAACATTCCTCGGCTGCGAAGACCACTCCAGCGTCGACCCAGTTCACATTCACCTGCGATTCCCAAGTTCCTGGCACTATTCAATGGCCCGGTAAGTCTAGATGGATGAGTGAAGGCAATGACATGCTGAATGGGCGACTAGGCGATTCAAACAAACACAATATGACAACTCAGACAGCTCCGAGTGGCTCGCCAGGTACACTCGTTGGCAACGGCGTTTATCACGATGGTTCCTCTAAGGCAGCTAGCCGCGGGTCGGGGAGTTCTCGTCGGAAGAGTAGGCGGCGTTTGGAGAAGGACCTGAATATGGCAGCACGGCACCGGCGACAGCTTGCAGCAGACGACTATTATCACAACCCCCCGAGACTGGAAGACATCTGGATCTGCGAGTTCTGCGAATACGAACGCATCTTTGGCGAGCCACCAATGGCACTTATCCGCGACTACGAAATCAAAGACCGCCGCCATCGCCAGGAGGAGGCTGACCGAAAGAGACTTCTTGAGAAGGCAAAGGCAAAGAGTAGGAAGGGGAGGAAGAGCGGCAAAGCTTCAACTAGGGGAGGGCATGCTGCAAACCAGAACCCCGCTCAAGGGACCACGGAGCTGGAACGTGAGCGTGAGCCAGGAGCTTCGCCAATGGGCCCCGATAACAGCCATTCGACACAGTCAGAGGAAGACTATGCGGACGGTATTGATGATGATGATTCGGGAGAAAATATCGTGCACCGGAGACCTCCACATACAGAACTAACAAGTTCACCGGCCACTGAGGGCGTCTAGAAGCTATTATCACCCGGACGCTGGAACAAGGCGAAACCTTTCCAGCGTGACAGTCATGTGGTAGCCATCGCTGGACCTCAAATGAAGCGACATTTGGCATCCAAGACGATTGGACGACAGCCTGTCGAGCTACTGCTTTTGAGATGTTGGTCTCACGGCGCAAATACTCTTGCTCTATCCCAAAATCGGTGGGCTAGGATGATGGAGAGCCACTCGGTGAGGAGGCGGCTCAGGGACGAAGTGGATACATGATTGAGTTTAAACACAGGAGCGCACGACGGGGGGATTTTGTAAAGCACAAGCAACGCCTATGATTTCAGCATATACTCTACTAGTGTTAGAGTAGTCTTATCATACGCACTCTAGTGTAATGTAACTCAATTCATGGTGGCTCTTTTTGAAGACATATGTCTCAGCTCTTTTGGAGGCTCGTTGCGCCTGGCTCGAGATTGGATGAGCCGGGTACTGACGTCAGGGCGGGCCGAAAATGGACCCTATCTCTCGATTGTGGGCCTAATTAGATGCAATACCACAGGAGTGATGCCCAGACGATAAAAGATGCGCAGCAAGGCATTCGCACCTAGCTAGGTATATGCGGATGGGGATGTACAGTATCCGTTATTGATAGATTCGGCACCGGATTCCTCCAATCGCCGAGGAAGAAGATCTCGGCAGATGCGAGTCGGGGTCGGTTGTCTGCCGACTGTGAGGACGACCATCCGGGACGATGGGGCGCCCGATGAGGAATTGATCTGCGATTACCTAAGTGCTCTCTGTACCTAGCATGTACATACAGTATGTACGCAGGGTGGACCATGGATCTGTGCTCGCGGTGCAATGGAACGGGCGGAAAGCTAGGGCTGGACCATGCCGCGCGCTACTACAGTATGCGCCAGTATCACAATCTGAGCTTAAATATGGAAAAACGGATGGATTACTGCTGTGTACTGTACCGGTAGTCAAACACATACCACAAGCTCTCGGCCAGGTTCGCTCATTAATAGGCAGGTAGGTATCGACGCGAGGTAGACCGTGGACAATAGGTACTGTAGGTAAGGTCCTGATGCGAAGGCAGTCAGCGTTTGATGCGAGCATGACAGAACAATGCAGCCCCCAACCGGAACAAAAGCTGCAGTGGGGTCCTCCCCCCCTTAGCCTCAATTGGGTTAGCGTGGCTAGCGTGTCTAATGGTGGCTTCATACCTTTCGTCATCAGTTCCTCCGTTGTCGACCATCCAAGAATCCTCGTCTTTTCCTCTTCTTCGTCTACTTTGACGGGCCCCTAGCCTCTCTGTCTCTCTCTATCCTTGCGTGCATTCGACACCCTCTATCTAATAAATAGCCCATATCTCAGCGTCATCACTTGCTCATTCCCAACTTTATCACCCTGATGCACGCCGTCTGCTGAGTCCTGGCTGGCCTTGCGCCGCTTTTGTCCTAGTCCCAACCCATCATGTTCGGAGGCTCGAGGAGGCATCGTCCTCCCACCCAGGTGAGAAAACACATTGCGGCTCTCTTCAAAACCGGTTTCGGCTTTTGGCTTTTTGGCACGCGAGGAACCGAGCCCGACGCAGTACCGGGCCCTTCTTAAGGAAAGCCACCTGGAACTATGTTCGCGCTGGACGTCGATCGCTGTCGCTTTTGCCATGCCTCACTTTTTGCGACGCTTTCCATTCATCTCATCCCCTGTTCCATCCATCACAAACCAGCGTCAGCTCCGCTAACATGGCGCTTTCATCCAAGCCCTTGACCAAGGAGACGGCCAATCCCAATGCTGCCACGGCCGCTGCCTCGGCCTTCATGCGACGCGAACCATCCGTATCCTTATCCTCCGCCGCAGCCGCCGCAGCTCTTAAAGCTCGACCTGCAACACCGACCAATGTTGCCCAAGTTCAGTCCAAGCGCGCCCAGCGCAGAAGCGCATCAGTTTCATCAACGGGAAGTCGGGATAGGGGGAGGCGGGAGCTTCACAGGACGCCGAGTACGGGTTCTATGACGGAGCGAACCTTCCGGTCACCATCGCCGTCGCCTGCTCGCGGCGCTGCCCCAAACATCCACGACGTTCCCCCAGTACCCAAGATCCCCAACCATGAGCATCTCAAGGCCGAATCGAAGAGCACCCCTCGCAAGCGCGCTACGAGCCTACAGATCCAACCGTTCCAAACCGCCAGCCAGAAACAAAAGGATGGACAAGGGTCGTGGTTTGGGGCAGCAGCAGCTGGCGACATATCCAACATGCGCCGGGCTGCTGTCGCCGATAAGAGGGCATCCGCCGACTTGCGACCCAGCAGTCCCAGCTCCATCAATTTCTCATACCCCCGGTCCATGTTGGAGCCTACCAGCGGTACGACCAATTCGGGCACATCCGGCCAAACCATGGTATATGATCCCAATTCCAGAAGAATGGTCCCCCGAGCCGAGTTGCTGTTGATGGAACAAAGCATCAGGGATGCATCTGAAAAGCCCGGGCGACGACACAGAAATGACGGGACAAAGAGCGGCTCTCATCTCGCCAAAGGAACTATGGGAAGGATAAAAGGGACCGCTGTCGAAACTACCACCCCGCCGGTTGCAACCATCAAAACTACACAAACTCCGACAAGTACTTATGCTGTCGTTACTAAACAACGGAATGACCAACCCAGGCAGGCCGCTCAGCCTGAGCCCAAACCGGAGCCTGGATCTGAATCTGAACCTGAACTGGAATCAGATCTCGAGTCTGAGCCCGATCCAAAACCCGAAATCAAGTCTGATTTATCGAGAGAGCAAACCTTGGTCGAACCGGAGCTGGAATTAAGAACTGAAGAACCAAGCGATGTCGATACGAGACAAGGCGGTGGGGGGATGGCAGACCTGTCTGAAGAATCCTTCTCTAGTTCTTCAGCTAGACGGCGGTCCTCTGCGGACAACGAAGTCTCTGTGCCAGAGGAGAAGCGCGAAGGTCAGCCTGGGGACCGAGAAGCTCCTCAGCATCGCCCAACAGACACGATCGATGCCGTGCCTGTCAAGTCATCTCCACCCCTTCAACCAGAAACCAGTAAGGACGAAGCACAAGCACAAGCCTCGACCACAAGCACTTGGCCTCCCATCGAAAAACCCAACGGAAGGATTCAGCGGGCTCGTGTGCACTCTGAAAGCCCTGCTCGAAGCCCTGCCCGCACTACGCACTTTGCAGCGACGACCGATCAGCTCCTTGTCAGGCACGAGCCACCCCCGCGATCGTTGTCACCACGGAAATCTGCCCTGAAGCATTCGAGTCCCACCAGAGACGCATCGCCTTCCGAGGATGGCTCGGACGCTTCGGGCGCTTTTTCGAGCCTAAACACCCAAGATGACTCGGGCCTTTCTCGAAAGAAGAGCGTTAGAGTCAGCTTTGACGACCACAGTACGACGGTCGTAGGAGAGTCTGCCGAGCCGCCAGAGCCTGATCTATCCCAACTGCCTAGTCCTCAAACGAAGAAGCCCTGGCACAACATTATCGGGCGCCATAAACGAGACTCTGTATCTTTGGACGATGACGAGAAGATGACACCTAGGCCTGCGCTACCCTCATTCGGAAGTGTTAGGGAAAAGAAGACAAGGGAACCGGAAGAGCGACCTCTGGTCCGCCCTTTAGACAGATCAATGTCTCCGCCGATGACTTCGGCCTACTCGCCCACAACAGCAGACAAACGGCCTGCAGCAGCAGAGCTAGAACAATCAAGCGATCAAGCAATTGGGTCCGTTCTGGCGCGGGAGCAATCCGCTCGCAACGAAGCCAACATCTCCAAATACAGGGAGCCTTTGCCTCCCGTGGTGACTTCCGTCGAGAGCAGTGGATATATCAGCAATAGTGAACTAAGTTCTGATGATGAATCGGAATCGGAATTGGGAGCGCCCAAGCCAGCACAACCTCCCACCGACCAAACACCTGCGATACAGACGACTACCAACAGTAATACGAGACAGGTCGACAGTGATTCTGAGGACGGTTCAAGTCCCCTCGGAAGCGTACCGACGATATCTATCTCGCAGCCGAGTCCTCGCATTCCCGACCATAGCCAACCAGAGTCCCCGCAGGACTTTTTTGATGTTCCTGGTGGCTTTCCCGGCGAGACTAAGGCGACACCAAGCGGGCTAGAAATATCCGAAGGGGCTGAGGACAATGCTTCGAATGATCGGAACAGCCAATCTACCAAGATGGGTACAACTCCAGCACCAATTGCGCCCCAACGATCGTTTGAGTCCGCCAGTGCCGCTCCTTCAAGCCCCCAAATGCATGACATTCAAGAGGAGTCAGAAGAATCCGACGGAAGCAGCATCTACAGCGACGCTTATGAGGATCTCTCCGATATCGAGGGAGATGGCTTCATGTCACTAAATGCCATTGTTGAAAGTCCTGTCCAAACGGCGTTGTCTAAAAAGGTGTTTGAGAAGGCCATTGCCAAGTCCAAAGAACCTGACACCTCCTTGGAAACCGCGCCGACGAAAGGCACCTCGCCGCAACCCCTACAAACGCCAAATGACTGGGAGAATGCGAAGGCGTACTGGAGGAGCCTAAGTGCCGATAAGAGACGCCAGCTTGAAAAGGAGGCAATGGAGGAGTCAGACGACGAGGCAATTCCGAAGGAAACACCCCCACAAGCGAAACCGAAATCGAAGAAGCAAAAGAAACAGAAGGTTGTAGATAGGCCTGTGGATGTTTCCCTAGACCTTTCACCTTCAGACGAAGCTCGCGATCCGAGCCGGGTTTATCAGATCCAGCCCGGCACGACATGGCCTCGCGACGAGGTTGAAGAGCCTAGGGTTAAGACTGGAGCAATCCAAGAGGTCAAACCAGCAGGAGGAATGAAGCTCCGGAAGTCTATGAGAGGTTCTCAAGCTTCGGTGGTCGAGCACCCAGGACCAGTGCAACCAAGTGGTATGCGTAGATCCATGAGATCCGGCACTGCCGCTACAAGTCCTCAGGAAGGCCGTTTCCGCAAGTCTCTTCGCTCAGAGTCGGAGGCCGCCGCTGCCGCTGGCACCGGAATGCGAAAGTCTCTCCGAACTAATGGCTCGCCAGGCAGTGAGCAAAAGCCCTCAGCATCACTGAGAAAAGACACCCGACCTGCTTCATACCAGCCGCCCTTCACAACAGAGCTGGCGCAATCACATCGCCGAAACCATTCCGAGGAGAGAGGTGTTACATCGAAAGCCCCTGGGAAGCCAAACCTAGGGCGCCGAGGCTCTGACTCCAGCGAGAGCAGTTTCCGGCGTGCCCGGGCCGGAGGCGGAGAAGGCCTCGGCTTCCGGACGACGATGAGAGGAAGTTTACGGGAAACAGCCCCACCTGTGTCTGATGCTGGAAAGGGTAGCAGTCGATTCAGCCTCCGGTCCTTGTCACCAACAGGGTCGGCCTTCCGTCGAAACTCCAACACCAGCTCTCCGCCTCCAGTCGGCATGGGAAGCCGCATGCGCCAATCAATGCGTGGCGATTCCAGCGACGCCAGCTCCTCTCGCATGCGCGTGTCTGGCTTTGGCCGCTCGTCCAAGGGCAAGAAAGCTCGAGGGGGCAGCCGCTTTGAGGACTCGAGCGGCGACGAGGATGCTCGTCCAGCATTCCGAAGTCGCTTTGTGGACTCGAGTGAGGACGAAGGCACTCCTACGCCTCGACCCAAGCAAAAGCGCGTGCCCAATACGATGCGTAACAAAACCTCAAGCAATGCTGCAGCCGCTGCCATGGGGATAACTCCCTCTCAGCCAGATGATGAGGATTCACCCGACCTGCCCGACAGTGACGATGAGATAGAGCAGCCTGGGCCAAGTGTGGCTGCAAATGGGACAGCGAACTTGAGTCCTAGGACGGCTTCAATGCTAAAGCGAAGCGGCTCTGGGCGAGAGATTCTCGGAGCACTGCCTCCGTCCCAGGCCAATGGCGCTCAGTCCACTGGTGTTCGGCCGACTCACAAGCGTCGAGGAAGCTTTATGTCTTCAATTCTCCGTCGCAAAAAGGACCCCGCTGACAAGATATCCCGAACCCTTAGCGAGAGTGCATCGCGAAGGGACACTCGTCTAGAGCGAAGCACAGACGAGCTCGCTATCATCCGCAGCAACAGTGGCAGTCATGCCCAGAGCTCGCGCCTCCAGAAACGCGGGGCCAACTGGCCACTTCAGGATGATCACCATTCCCATGAAGAGGAAGACCGGTTCGACGACGGCTCTCAGAATACTTACGTCGTGGATGAGGAGAAACGGCCATCCACCGCTGGCGGGCCCGGCCCATCTCCAGGCTCTCCCACTGCCAAAACAGGCTTCCTCAAGCGTCGCAGCACATCTCACAGCGCGATCGGTGTTGCGCATCATGTTCCGCCTGCTTCAGTCGATGGACAGGGGCACGGCGCCCCTGATGGTTCCGAGACTGGAACCCCGAGAAAGAAGAAGTTTGGAACTCTCCGGAAGATGTTCAGGCTGGACGACTAGACACATTATTTGCTTCCTTTACCGATAATTAACCCCCTTTCGTGTTTTGTTTAATCAGCATGCCAACATCAAGACATCAGCATGTAATCACTTATCTTTACCTACCCAGAGCGCACTTGCTCATGCTTCCCTTGCTACTCCGCCCCCCCTCTCACTTTATTTCCTATTTCACGTGCCATTGAGCTCCTTTGGATAATGCCATGGATGGGTGTGTGGACGGGAAAGGCCTTTTGGATGGACGGGTTGGTTGGAAAATCTCGTGGTATAACACTGAGTAACAGGCGACTAAGAGTAATACCTACTTTATTTTACAGCTGTAAGCCTTTCGCGTTAGACATCACAGGCGACATCGCTACCAACAGGCAACATTTTACTTGCATAGTACTCTGTCTCCCAATTTGGGCTGCCCCAATATCTCACCTTAGCATAAGACCCCTCAGGGTTCTTAATCTAGCCAGTGTATGTCCATTATCGCGTTGGGTTCGTAGCTTTTGGTCATACGTACAAACTGACATGTAATTCGATGAATTTGAGGACTTCGCTCGAACTTTAGGAGCCTCCATGTGTGTTCGGCTAGTACTTGGTTCTTTGGTATCTTTTTGCATCATTATACTTTTTCCCTTTCTATATGGTATCACGCCCATGCTCTTCACCCGTCTGACCTCTATTTATCAGCATAAAAGCCGCTCCGGATCAGGACTCCATCTTCCTCATAAACGCCTCGCCGCCATATAAACCATCAAGATGCATTCAGAGAGGCTCACCCTGTACCTCCAGCTTGGCCCTTCCGTCATGACCCCTGGTTTGAGATAAGAGCCCCTGGTCAAAATGAGAAAGTGAAAAAAGAAGAAGCAGACCGTTCAGTTTTGGTGTACCCGAGACTCCACAGCAGTGCATGCACAAAGATCACTCGAACGGATCAAAATATCATTATTAGAGAAAGGTAAAATCTCACTGTTGTTGGTGTACACAGCCGTAGCGAGATCGCTCGACGTTGAGACATATACAAGTGGGGTCGGAAGAGCTTTTCGGGAGTATCGAATAGAATCTAGCTTTTAGATCGCGGTTTATTGCCGCTTCGGGCCTTTTCACGTTCGAGGAGGAGCGTGAGCTGGCTTTTTGTGCGTCCTAACGGTACACTGGCTGAGGTGGTGGGCTGTGTTGGGGTGAATCGCGCGTCGAGGACAGATGGTTTAGGTGGCACGACGGGTATGGTATGGTGTTGAGGCGGTCTATGGTCGACGGCACCAAACGCAGGCGAGGATCCGAACCCGGATTGGTCGAGGATGGTGCCAGTGACAGCAACATTTGATGTTGATGAAGTAGCCTCGGTGAAGAGGCCCGAGGCTCGAGCGTTATTTTGAACCTTTGGTTGATCATATCCGCCATGAGATTGAGATCGAGCCATTGGAGGCGCTTGATCGTGGCTCTGGCCACTCTCCAGGGATCCTACAACAGATGTTGACCTTGAAGTTGCAGACCCTCTACGCGTCCCATGGCTTGTGAGGTTGATGAGCGATCGAGCTTGGGGAAGAGTACCTTTCTCGCGTGGTGGGGCATGAGCTTGGTCCTTGGTGGGGGATTTATGAAGTTCCTCCTCGGGCACCTTAGATACCTCGCTTCTGTATGTAACCGGCCGAACGGGTACCACAGGCTGTTTACCTCGTGCCTTCTCACTCATCACGGGTCGTTCATAGGCAACACCATTTCTGTTTCCTGATGCCGGCTGGTCATGTTCTAGGTGTCCGTCGGCGTTAGAAGGTACGGGCCGCTGATCAACCGCATGCCGTGACCCACTCAAGGAACCAAAGCCGCTTTGTCGAATACTGGGTTCCAATGGGGCCTCTGTCAGCCTCTTTGATGATACTACCTTTCTATTTCCGGCAGCTGAGGAGGGAGCCAGCCTCTGAGGTGATAGTGCGTAAGCTTTCTTCTTTGGTGAAGAGGTTACATACACGGGCGCCTCCGAGGCCGTCGCCGCCGTGCTCCCCGAAGAGGGGATCTCATCTTCATCGGCGGATTCATGGGGTGACACAAAGCGGGCCGTGGGCCGGGGCCCTGACGAAGATGGGCCTCGGGCTTTCTTCAGGATGGGATGGGCAGGTGGCGGCTTCGAGGCACTTGATGATAGGGTTCTTAACGCTGAGTCGGTGGATTTTGAAGGGCGGGACCCCAGGGGCTGTGGTGGTGGGGGGGTTGCCTCCGCTTCGGCTGCTTCCAGAATCTGCTTTATCAGGGGTGGTATCTGGCGCATGTCAGTCGGCGACGGGGGGGGGGGGGGGGTTGGGGGGNGGGGGGGGGGGGGGGGGGGGGGGGGGGGGGGGGGGGGGGGGGGGGGTTCAGTGGGTATTAGACCCTTAGTGACACGTACATCGGGTCCCTCCCATCGATTCGGCGGTCCCTTGAGAGGGACGAAGGTTGGCCCAAGAGAAATATCCTCGTAAAGTTTGGCCAGGGCACTGCCCTTAAGAAACCTGCGGTCGCTTCCCCAAACATGCCACCAAAAGTTCTCCAGTCGGCAGGCAGTGGGGTCTTTGAGTTTCTTATATGTTGTGGTGTATACTAAAAGCACGTTAGTTGAAGATAATGGTAGAGCGAGGCTTGCACAACGGGGTAAATATACCATGCCAATACTCCCAGACCTTGTCAGGAGGAACGGTCGGAAAATCAGCGACCTCTTTGTAAATATTCTTGGTGTTGATAACAATGCCCTTGGGCAATATCATGGGTACACTCGAATCCATTAGGGCTGGATATACCACCGAGGCTCGGCGGTTAGGAGTCGCTTCTGCAGGGACAGGGGAGAATAAAAACAAGTCGAATAAACGTTAAGGCTGCAGAAGAACCCAAGGTGTTTTGGGTGCAGAGGTTTTTATCGGCGGCTGCACAGGTGAAGCATGGTCGCTGAGTGAATGAGAGTAAAAGTTCGGCGTTTTGGTGAGAGTCGAAAGCCGTTGAGTGAGTGTATGCGAGTGTAAGTGTGAGTATCGCCCAATGAAACGAAGGTCGACTATTGCCCGTTTGAACGAACGAGGGCCTCGGTATACTTGCCAACAAATGAAGAAGTAAAATGAGAACCACGGCAAGTTGAAGAGAACCAGGCGTCAAATCGTGAAAGCTGTTCAACTGGGCCTGGGTTCGTCAAACACCAAAATTGGGCTGAGCGATGCAGCAGCTGACAGCGGTCGAGGAGCACAGGGCAGCGCTGAGCTACACAGGGCTGTTTTCGTTGTCCTTCTTTTTTGCTTTTTCCCTCTCGCGTGGTCAGTGACCGCTCATTTCCTCCGAAAGAAATCCCGTTGCGAAGGAACAGTGACTCGTGACTCGTAAGCTCGTGACGCAAAAGGTGGTCGCCGTTCGTGTGCGGAGCAGCAACGACAACAACAGCAGTAGACCTTGTGCTAGTGAGGCCAAGCAAATCGAGTGAGTGGTACCTAGGTGATGTTGCAACAGAAAGCTTAGCTCATCAGCGCGTGCTTTGGTGTAGGTGTGTGCCAAGTTGCGCAGGTCGTTCAGGTGCTGTGTAAGTGTAACAGGGTGTTCGGGGCTCAGATTACATGCGTCCCCAGTCAAGGCCTCTTTGTGAGTGAAGAAGTCTGCGCGTCACGAGGTCACGAGCACACATAGGGGTGAGGATGGAGATAGATAGGGAATAATAAAGGGTCCAGATGCGAAAAGTCTGTGCCTGCTAGCGAGCCGGAGGAAAAGACGGTGGAGAGCCGGTGGAGGGACTGATGATGATGAAGGCTGAGAGCATCAAGTACTGTGAGTCGGAATTCATAGGTACGTTCCAAGCTGCTAAAATCGTTGGGCCGTGACACATGAAAAAAAAAAAAAAAAAAAAAA
>JWIW01000098.1:0-27792 GCA_000966855.1 Fusarium sp. JS1030
AATAAAGCAAAGTACATAGTTGATGACAGGATAACGAGTTTAGGCGTAGGAGAATCTCGAGAACAATAGAATTCTCCGTCCCGATCAATAGGTTTTGTGCATTCGATTGCTGATTGGTCCCTTGGAAGTATCCTCTCGGGCGCAACTAGAGTCCGTCGATCCCAGTCAGGGGAGTGGTAGCTCCGATAGTGGAGAAGCTCGTATTCAGACCCGGCGGAACTCAATGATTGGCGCTGCTATAAGTAGCTTTCCACGGCACCCGGTTCAAGGTTGGAATTTCTACATCGTCATTTTTTCTTATCACTTCAAAGTACGATGAAGACCAAAGCATTGCTGGCATCCCTTCTAGGCAGCGCCTGCGTGGCGGCCAAAGGCGCCGAGTATCCGCTCTTTTACGGCACGGCGTGGGCCGGGCCAGTGCGTTATGCGGACAAGTTCAACATATCCAGCAATTCCACTGGTTTTACCAAGGCCGAGGCCACGCTGGTTATGCCGCATCTCTCGATCCCCAAGAAGCCGCATGAGAAGGTCGACCAGTACACGG
Source organism: Fusarium sp. JS1030 (assembly GCA_000966855.1). Lineage (NCBI taxonomy): Eukaryota > Fungi > Ascomycota > Sordariomycetes > Hypocreales > Nectriaceae > Fusarium > Fusarium sp. JS1030. The sequence continues at coordinate 545 of JWIW01000098.1, forward strand.
CGTCTTACTGGATTGGGCTCGATGGTGTCCTGTCGTCTGAACTGATCCGCGGACTCTGGCAGGCCGGAGTCATAATGTCGGTGTGGACCAACGGAACGACGGAGTACAGGGGATTTCATGAATGGTGAGCTGCTGTCTTGATTTAATATTTGGAAATTGAAAAGTTAACGGAGTGAAGGATTCCTGATGATCCATTGGACGTCAGCCCAGCTAAGCTCGCCATCTCGGAGGGTGACCATATCCATGTGCTTCTGGAAACGACAAACAACGGGTATCACGGCAGCACGACGTTGACCAACCTCAACACCAGCCAAACTTACAACCACAGCCAAGACGCTCCTACCGCGTGGCGTGGTCCCACCTTCCCAGCCCAGGGAGCGACTGCAGAGTGGTAAATGAAACCCCGAGACGCACGAATATGGTCGAGTACTGACTTGTGATGTGTACAGGATCATCGAGGCCGGCACGTACCTCAACGGACCGCAATATGTCTTCCCAGACTGGGGTACTGCCCAATTTCTGGGGGCTCGCGCGTGCTATAAGAACGGCGAGTGTGCGCTTGCTGGCGATGGTACCGTGGACCAGGGACGTATGACGGCTGTGCTGTGGAACGACACTCGAACGCTTTACACGCGGTCGTGTGCCAAGGGAGACCATGTATCGATTGAATACATAGAGGAGGTGCTTAGTTGAAGTATGTGACAAGTCGGCTGGATACGGTCACCAGTAATATAAACTTGTCGGATAAGACCTTAGCCGCCCGAAGAACCGATGAGCATGGCTCCATTCTATAAGAGAGATACAATTGAAAGGACCGATAACGGTTTGCCAGGAGACAGGTTCCATTGCTGAACTATCCATACTATACAGATTAGCTTATAAAGTGTGTTCGCTATCGATCAACTATCCATCCTCTTTGGAGATGTATGGGAGATTTGCAGTTGAGCCGAGGCCTTATCTTTTCCCGCGGGTGCAAGTGAGGGTCTAGTTGATAAGCTAACAAGAGATTGAAGTCCATCAAACGACAAAATCCTACCGAGGTTTTTGTTTGCCGTGATATCATGGTCATTTGTCTACTCTTCTGCTGGTCTGTTAACCAAGTTGTCATTCAACCCCAACATCAAAATGACACCCTTGATGAGCCCTCTCCGCATTGGCCATTGTGCTCTGAAGCACCGCGTCATCATGGCACCAATGACTCGACTGAGAGCGGACGACGACCACACTCCCCAGGACATGATGCTAGACTATTACGCTCAGCGGGCCTCGGTGCCAGGAACCCTGCTCATCACTGAGGCTACGTTCATATCGGCCGAGTCAAGCGTCCGAGGCGATAATTCTCCAGGGATTTATACCACCCGACAAATTGAAGGGTGGAAACGTATCACAGATGAAGTTCATCGGCGCGGCTCATATATCTACATGCAACTCTGGCATGTTGGACGGGCAGCCCGTCATCCTGCGACAGGGTTGAACATAGTCAGCAGTAGCGACGTCCCAATCGGCAATGAGCATCCTATTCCCCGGCCCATGACAACTGATGAGATCTACGAGTGCGCCGGGCACTTTGCGCAATCAGCTAGACACGCCATGGCTGCTGGGTTTGACGGGGTTGAGCTTCACGGTGCAAACGGGTTCCTCATCGACCAGTTCACTCAAGATACTTGCAATCGACGGACCGACGAGTGGGGAGGTAGTATTGAGAACCGGTCGCGGTTCTGTCTCGAAGCTGCAAAGGCAGTGTCTGCAGTCATAGGACCAGAGCGAACAGCAGTGCGTCTCTCGCCGTTTAGTACATACCAGGGCATGGGAATGGAGGACCCTGTGCCTCAGTTTGCGCACCTCATAACAGAATTGAGTGCTTTCGGCCTCTCTTATCTGCACCTTATTGAACCGCGAGTTGTCGGAAGCATGGATAGGGCGGTTCATGATGTCGAATCCCTAGACTTTGCTCTGAAGGCATGGGGGAAGGGAGGTCCAGTCATCCTCGCGGGAGGCTACACCCTCGAAAGGGCCAACCGAGTTTTGAATACGGACTTGAAAGGCGAACCTGTTGCGTTTGCATTTGGGAGGCATTTTATCTCCAACCCCGATCTCCCTTTCAGGCTGGCCAATGACATTGCCCTTTCACAATACCAGCGCGACACCTTTTACAAGGTCAAGAGCGCAGATGGGTACACGAATTATGCTTTCAGCGAGGAATGGGAAAGCAGAGTGTAAAAGAAGAGCCAGATAGATATTACTCCGACAATGACACCAAGTTTTGGCGTTGGGCGAATTCGCAGTGACTCGTGGCTCGTAACGTAATGAGGGAGGGTGAGCCCCCCATGCCAATACCAAGGAAACACGCCCTTCCACCGCCAGTGCGGTATCTTGTTCAACAATGACTGCTTCTAATATCCCAACCAAGAGAACAAGGCCGTCTGAAAGAAAAGGCTTGGCGACTATCCCATGGGACTGGTGTGTTCAGCTGCCAAGGCTGGTGGCGCATCGCACGAGGCAGAGCTGAATCTGCCTTGCAGGGCCGATGCATTCTATTTGTCCATGAAATACCCCTCACCAATGCTTTAGATATATCTGTCCTTGTCGTTGTTCTTCTCAAGCTGCTCTTGGAAGGATCAAGCTTCGTCACGATGCGGCGCCAGCACATCTCGCTTTCGGTGGCAATTTGGAGCCTCTTCATAACCTCAGTCACTACCTATGGGACAAGTCTTCACCTCCGAGACGCAGATGCAACCTGCAAAAATGAAACCTCAAACACGTGCGGCACGGTGAACGCGACATGCATGGACGAGGGGAGCACATGCTGCGGCTCCGCGTACTATGACGGTTTTCACTGCCCGCCAGGACACCACTGTGAATACAGCGACAAGCAAGCATACGGCAACAACAGCTACTTCTTGATCCCTCAGTGCTGTCCCGATGGATACTTTCCATGCGAGATGCTGGTCTGGCGAAATTTGCTGTTCATGGAGTGGGCCATGCCCAACGACACGACGCCGTGTTGTCCAAACGGCCAGTTCTGTGTCTTTCAGATTGCAGACAACAAGCTCTGGGAGAAGTGGCAGCCGGTATGCCGGTCTTACGACGAGTTTATGGGGTTGAGGGCCTGGGATGTAAGAGAATGTGACTACGATAGCCAGTCCTGCGACGTTGAGACTTTTGATATCGTCAACTCGACCACGTCCATGGACTTTCACGCATCTGCTCAAAGATCGGTAATCATAGTCAGCTGCATATACCTCGGTATGGACTCCACCGCATTTCTTGTCAAATCTACCTTTTCCTGACACCATGAGCACACTAGGAGTTGGAGTATTAGGTGCTGTCGTGGCTTGGTTACTTGTCCGCCAGCGTCGAACACGTCCGTCTGAACCTAGCAACAATCTGCTTGTCACCGGGACACACAGAGCCCTTGAAAAAGCCTCTTCTAATCCCCCGACGGCCAACGAGGTCAGTTCTAATTATAATGACCTTTCTAGCCCTCAGCAACCGCAAGAAGAGGCCCTGCAGTATCGGAAAACACTGGGGATGCTCGCCGCCATCCTTCTACTCACGGGCATCTGCTCTCTTATCCTGGGAATCGTCCTGCTATTCGCAACCCGCAGGTCCTTCAGCCGAGATCCGACAGCTTCAAAGAATTCAATACCACTCTACATAGGTCAATGCGAATCGTCCAAGGTCAAAACATATAATCTAGTCGCCCATCTCGTCATCAACATAATCGGCACGGTAGTCTTGGCATCCTCTGCATTTGCCCAGAAGATATGTCTCACACCAACTGAAGACGACGTATTGAGCCAAATCCAAGCCGGAAAGGACGTCAAGATAGGAGCAAGCTTCCCTCGAGGAGTGCGAAAGGCCAAGTCTTGGCTTTGGCTGCTTATGCTCATCTCGTCGTTGCCAGTCCACCTCCTCCTTAACACAGCTGCTGGTATCGCTATCCGACCTATTGAAGCAGTTGGTGTATGGGGCATTCGTCAGCAGGACCTCAGGGAATTCGAAAACATTCGCATCAAACTGTCCAACGGCATACACTTTGCGCTCATTTCTATCCCGTGGGATCAAATAGAGGCCTGGACACGCGTCTCTAATGACGAATGTGTCGACCTCATCGCCGAGCAAGATCTCTTTGTCCTCCGATACCGCAACATAGCTGTAGTACTGGATGAATCTTCCACCTTGAACGATCCTTCGGCTGGTTGGGAATTATTTGGTGATCCAGACCTGGCGCCGCGTCTCTCGCCCAACGTTTCCTACGCGAACGCATCCGACGCCAGGTCCACCGCCATAAAACCGTCTGATATTGCACACTGTTACGTCGATACATACCCCTCTTCCTGCCAGGTCAGCATCCGATGGCAGCCTCTCCTCATCACCGGAGTCACTGTCATCTTCAAAGGTCTTCTGGTCTCTTTTGCCCTACGTCACGGCCACCACTTTCGTCAGCGACTGATCAGCTGCCTCGGCGACCTCATCGTTGTCGCTGAGGAGCATCCCGAGCTCTTCCCTCTTAGATCGGACCCCCCTAAGAACCTCAAATTCCGAGCCAGGAAGAAGGGAGAGCATACATTCTCTGAGGCTGACAGGATCATTCTTCCCGCTAGCTACATGTTTGCACTGGCTTTGATAATCGCCGGCATTGTCCGACCGCAACGCATAGGCCTGGCTAACGGGAAAGATGAAGTATACGGAGTGTCGTTGGGTCCTATGAACAGGGATACACTTCTGAAGAGCCCGCCGTCCTCACTATTAGCGGCTGCTATAAAGACAAATCTACCACAGCTGGTTCTCTCAAGTTGGTACCTTGTATGGAATAACGTCATCTCCCGCCTGTGGGTGGAGCGCGAATGGAGGTCTTTTTATCTTCATAGACAAAAGGTCCGTGTTTCTACCGCGGGTTCGAAGCCTGGGAGGGTAGAATCCCCTTGGCTCCAGTTTCCGTATTGGTTGACAGCACTGTTAATGCTGCTAAGCGCAGTGGGTCACTGGATCTGCTCTCAGATTCTCACCCTGATCGAGATACTTCAGAGCATCGAGTTGGACGAACCCCTGTTTATCAACTATTCATCCGTGGCGCTTTTGTGCACCGGAATATTGATTCTTATCATGACATTCAGCTTAACCATATACGCTTGGATGAGAAAGAGGGTGCCGATGCCTCTTATGGAGGGGTATGCCTGGAGAGTCTTGTTCTGCTGCTCCGATCTCCCGAGGCCTCTTCCCGAAGAGGGGATCGCATGGGGGGATATTTCGACTGTTTCGGGGAAGATGGCAGGCTTTAGAGATCTAGTTGAGCCGATGCAAATTGGACAAGAATATCCCTTGTCTGATTAGTGCCATCTAATGGCCCCTGATGAAGCTATCTATTTTCGTCTCTTTGACCTGTGTCTAGTTGACCCCATCTTCCTTTGTCACTTTGAAAGCCAATGAATGGGGCCAACGCTATCAACTAAGCTGTGCCTTAACTGTCATGGATATTTTACTAATGGTGAGATAGTTATATATTTAATCAGTTTAGTACGCAACAACAATTGCGAACGTCAATGTTTCTAAGTACAACTGCCACTTGTTGAAGGAATTGGCGCCGAAGTATCTTTACACCACGATGTCGTGAGCAAAGCTGGCTTTTCTTGATAGCTGAAGGGTATAGAGAGACATATTGCAGCACATTTATGTTGCTTCAGCCCTTAGATGGGATAAATATAGAAAGGATTCTCCAAGTCGGTCAAATCCAACAGGGCAATTTCGACCTTTCTGCGGACCACGTTTCCACTCTCATCCAACTGCTCAACCTCTCCAAACTCGTGATTCAGTCTATCCTCCTCGGTAAGTCGAGCTGCCCAAGCCTGACGCTCCGCATTTCTCTTTTTCAAGATGTACTGGATGATGAACAGAATCACGGGCGTGCCCACCCAGCTGACCACGATCTGGGCGATCCAAGCACCGTAGTATCGTGGCGCGTCCTTGGGAACCCAGATCTGCGGAGAGATCAGGTTGGCTACACTATAGCCGAGCATGAACATGACGTTGCGCGTAAGTTTCTTGGTATAACCTGCTGCGGAGGAAGTGGCCCAGCCGAGCGCAATGATGTAAGTGTTTCCGTATGTGTGGCCGGCTAGGAGCAGACAGGCCAACATGCCCAGCTTCTCGTTCCAGTCGATGGCCACCATACCGATGCCTCCTGCGATGGCAGGGATACACCAGACAAGTCCATGGAGGGCCAGGTTGGATGGCCAGATCTTCAAAGCCCAGGTACCGGCAAGACAGACAGCAATTCCGAAACCACCGCCAGCTGCAGCGACGAGCGTGGAACCTAGGCTGTCCACACCGAGGGCTTTGGTAATCAAGTTTTGCTGTCCGTAGGTGAGATTGTTAGACATCATGAGAGTAAAAGCTTGCAGGCAGAACAACCACGAGACAGGATCGCGAATAGTCTCCTGGAATTGTGTCTTCTTGAACTGCTTCTGCTCAATGGAACTTTGACTCGACTCGTGCACACGCTTGATGGCATGGACCTTTTCTTCCAAAGTGAGGAACTTTGCTTCGGCGGGGTTGTTCGGGTACCAGAACCAGACGACGACGGAAAGAAGCACTGAAAGTCCTCCGGTGATGATCATGAATAGCTTCCATGGAAGGACGTTGCTGTGGCTCCAGAGCAGGCCATATGAGATAAATGCGGCGCATACTGGGGCAGCGGCTGAAGTCACCCAGAGGAAGGGCTGAAGGAATGACTGCTCGTGACGGTTGAAGAACATGCCAATGGTCATCTCCATGGCCGGAACAACGACGGACTCACTAGCTCCAAGAGCTAATCGAAGGACGACGAGGCCGGCGTACCTCGTGGCAACGCAATGCAGGAGAACAGTAACTCCCCACATGAAGATGAGTCCGGCGACGAACTTTCCGAATGGAAGTCTCTGCATAGCATAATGACCGGGCCATTGCGCGGCAAGGTAGCCTTGAAGACAGCGTTAGTTGACCTATTTGAGTGGTAGAATGGAAGGTGTACATACCGACGTAGAAGAAAGTACCAAGGTTGTTGTACTGCGCCTTACTGATACCCGTCTCTTCAAAGAGACCCAAAATAGCGGCGTATCCAAGGGTGGATTTGTCGATCTACCGCACTAACGTTAGCCAAGACGGGAAGACGGGCGCCAAGATTTGAGGCTCAATCGACTTACAAAGAGAAGCAAATTGATGGCCGACAACAAGCCCATGACGTGCCAGTACAGTTTGCGCCGCAGCTTCTTCTCCTTTTCAGGAGTCAAGGGACCGAATTCGTCTCCATGCTCTTCAACAATGCGTAGAGTCTCATCGGCGTACTTTTCGGAAACGATGGCCGTCTCTCCAGTTTGTTCCTGGCTGCTGACCTTGGACAGGTCCTTTGACTCGTCCTTGGCACCCATGTTGGCTTTGAACTCGGATAGAAAGTGTCGGGACGCGTGGTCGAGGAGGGGTAGGGGATACAGAGCCGCATCTCAAGTAACACTGCGAAGGGCCTTGGCTTAAATGTAGCTGCGCTCATCACTGTGAGCCCACAATCACACCAGAGCAGCTCCATAGTTCGCACTAGACCAACGGTTTTATTCGCTTAAAGTGAGTTATTTCCACGGCGGAGCTCTGTTTGCTACAATTGTGAGATGGTTTCGTCCATTGCGACAGTGGGTGGACCTCTTGCGTGACCGAGCTAGAGTCTGGCGATAGGCCCATCCTCCGCTTATCTACCCATGGTTTTTGCCTTTAGAGTTTGAAGGGTGTCACCGGCCGGGCCGTGCATGCCGCGGACTCTGCCCGCCGTAGAAGATTCCTAACGTCTAGAACTCTAGAAACGGGTCGTTTCAGTGTGACTATCGATCGTGTTACCCGCATCTCGTATGCACACGCATGCAAATGCGGCTGCGGGACCGCTGAAGCTGCGATCGAATGTTTCTAGCTCCCAACCGGCTGGTTTTGCAGGATCGTGACCCATGTTCTCTTGTCGGATTTCGGCCGACGATTCTTGAACGTATCCACCGTAAAGAGATTGCCCACTTTACAGACAAACCACTGAAGCTTATCCTTAGAGGAAGCTCAAGCATACCACTAGGATGACATCCTGCGTAGTCCACTAATACCTAGTAACAGTTGCGGCTAAATACTGGAGAAAGACCACAGCATGTCACCGGTCGCTCATGCTCCGCCGAGCTGGATGACTCTATTACTCAACCCTGTTACCGTACCCACCTCCATCCCAGACAAGTTCATCGGTAGCATCCCGAAGGATCAAACTTAGCGCCATTCGTTGTCTTGCTCTTTGATGACGCTATAATACATGTCCTTATCTCCGGTAATCTTCGGATATTCTGTCCTGGCGAACAGTGTTCTGTAATCGAGTAGGGTTGTGGCGCAGGCCATTTGCGAAGTAAACGTTTGCCTTTGCTTCATGAAGAAATGCCACCGGTCTAGATGACTGATGTCATCGGATCCACAGAGCTTCCATTGATGTTGTAGCGATGAGAGTCACGAAGGGATCTAATTCTTCTTAATGAAGAACATCTTAAGTGCAAACTTGAAAAAGCTTAATCATCTTCCTCAACTTCAACCCGCTCTTCGGGAGTGAGCTCCTCTAATAGCACTCCCGATCTACCACTAGTAGTAAACATCACCCTCAAATTGCCTCTCCGTAAGCATTTCACGAGTCCACGCAGTGACTCTTCCGCCTCCCGACCATCCAGCCAATGCAATCCGTCAATGACTGTCAACATGCCCATAGGCACGATACTCACCGCCCCAGAGAGAGCAGAAAGTGCCTCGTTCCAGGTCCGCATCGTCCCGTCAAGATTCGATGTTTGGTACTCCAGTTGACTCAGGGAAGCCTGCATCTCTGGCTCCCTTGAACTAGAGCTGTATAGCTCAGCCAAGAGCTGTCGTAGCAGTGCATAGATGAGTGCTACTACACCTTCAGCCTCCCTTGTCGGATTGCCCTCGCGAGGGCTCCGGCGGCTTGTTGAACAGAAATATGAGACCACAGGCATTGGATTCCCACTGCTGAGTTTGATCTCACCAGCCATCTCAATGAATTTAGCTGCAAGCATAGAAGTGGGATTCTCATGGTCTTCCGCCCAAGTTGTAGGCCCTTGCAGCCAGATGAACGTAGATGGTTCGGTCTCGTCTTCGAGCCAATCAACCAGACTTTGAAGCATTCGAGGCGAAGCTTCGCTCGCATGGAAGCCTTCTGCAGTGAGTTTGACTCTCTGCTTGTCAAAAGACATATCTAGCGTCTGGTATGATTTTTCTAGCATGTTCTCTGAGTGTATTGAGCTCTCATTTGTAACTTCATCATGGTCAGCGTCGGTAACCAATTGATTGAGGGGGACTCACCATCCTCAATCGACAGTATCGAAGAAGGTCGGGAGTACCACGAAACTCTCCGTTGATGCGCCTCTACCGATAGCCGCTGGTCGTTAAGAAAATCGGTAGCTTGAGGGAGTAGCAACCTGTTTCGAATCAACTGAGCCAGCTGCTGACAGGAGTCTTTCATTTCGTCCACTCTCGAAGTCATGCGCTCATTATCTTCTCTCAGGCGTCGTATCTCCTTATTCATGTCTTCGACATGATGGCGTGTGATCCTGCCATCGGCTAGACCACTCTGCGTGGCATGAAGGCGGATTCGATCTGCCTTCTCCTTGACTTCCAAGATATCCTTTTGGAGTAGCTCTGCCAATTTCTCATTAAAAGAATCAGCAGCCCTCTTGTGTCTTGGCCTCATCAACCACTCTAGACATCTTCTCAAAAATTGGAAGATACATGTGTACAAATCGACGACTAGGCTCACCATCTCTTCATGCGGGAACAGCGTCAGATCACGCTTGCAGTCTTCGATGAGAGTGGTTATATCATCGAGGGCCTTTGCAAAGTTTTCGACGATAATCTCATGGTTGACACTTGCCTGTGAATATTGTTAGCAACGCCTTCTCCACGTCTCTCGCGGATTCTCACCTGAACCACCGCTGTGACACTGCCCATGAACAGGGAAAAGTACTCGTGAGATTCGGGAAGCACTTTCATGAGAGACTTGTGAGAGTCGACAGAATTGCAAAACTTGTGGAACTTTTTTGATACAATTCCTTGTCGACCTTCTTGGCGTTTGTTATTCCAACTTTGGATTCCCTGGCTCACCAGTTTTGTGATGCCCTCCATTGTAGGGTCCACCACATCAAGATTCAGACGGTCTACCGGATCGCTTGATTCTTGGAACTTGACCCATGTTTCGCGGAGTTTCTCTGACTCGCTGGCGATGACTGCTGTGATGGCGTGCCTACTGAAGTTGAAGAAACTGCTAAGAACCTGAGTAGAGTTACTCACTGTCTCGACTCTTCTAAGCTTGCTGGCCGAAAAAAGGTACTCCATGGATCTGCTAAGCTCTGTAGGTTTGGTCGATCTTCCACAAGGGCCGAGGATAGGCGATAAGCTGCGCTCTCCGGTGGGATTCGCTCGTGAACCTCCATGCTATACATTTGAACTATCCGCACCGGGTTTCCAAGTCGACTATCATTCATGACTCGGCGTATTCAACTGCAAATCTGACAGGTTAAGGGACATACATTTTAGGGGGTTGATGGGTGGCAGTCTAGGCGGGGAATAAGGTAGCTCCGGTCGGTCCTTTAACATCAATCAGGCTCGGAGCTGTGAAGCCGTGGTGTGGCAGCCTGCATAACCAAGGTCATTACCGAGCGCATATCTCTACCAATAAGATTGGTCGCATGCTGCTGACATGCAGCTATTCCATGCAAATGCCAATATTTGCAAATTCCAGTGCATGGCCAAGCTCCCAAGAATAGAAGCTGAACACCCAACATGAGAATTGTCTCATTCTGGCGTGCGGGGTAAATAAGGAAAAAGACCATATGGGATGTACAAGGTCTTCAAGAGTTAAAGTGTTGTGCATATCCCGACAACATCTCTTCCTCAACGCCGTTCGAAAACGCTTTTCATATCGACATTCCCGCCACGCTCCTCGGATCATGGACGCTCCAGATTCTCATGTTGACGAGGATGGATGCTCTCCTCATGAATGTCAGCCTTCCCGGCCTAGCTCCGAAAGCAATTCACCCTGGGTTAGATACCGAGTAGAGTATCGTTCTGTCGTCACCAACGAGTTGGTAGACCAAAAGTCAACACGGGACCCTCAAGATAAGCTGTGGACTGAGGACCATCTTCATGCTGAAGGTTGGCCAGTGTTTGAGGTTGTCAAAACCATAAGAGTTCAGGATACAGGGCGAGAGAAATCTCGCCATAGCAATACCCAACACAGCACTCCTCTGGCCGCGACACTTGCTCCAAGCTATGGAATCCGAATCTACTCGACAGACATCATAAACGCCATTCAGTCTGTTGTCAAGTACTATCCAGGTCAAGACTTGACAGGAGACTCGGTGTTCGTCCAATGGCCTTACCCCATCTTAGTGCACCACTACGAGGAGCTTGAGGCCTTTCTGTCTCAGGTAAATGAGCTAGAGCCAGGCAAACGTTGCTCCCGCGAGCGAAACGTCAATGAGCATTTGCGCCTTTTGTTAGACTACATTGATGACAATGTGATGGCAGGCGTTAGAGAAGAGAAGGAGCGAAATGAGCGCGGTTCCTATACATTTCAATGGCTTTGGGTATTTATGCGCCCTGGAATGACTCTTCTGGAAGATTTAAAGGGCCAAACAGAGCCCCGTCCCCGTGTCATTCACTCTTTGGAGGGAGGGTCATTCACAAACCCTCCGCTGCCCTGGGTAATGAGGTATTGGCAAATGGAGTTCGATGGTAGGTATTTGGGAAGAGTAATGGGCATTATTGAATATGCTAGGTCGGAAGGCGAGTACACCTTTGTAGGTAACCGCCGTTCTGTTCATGTTCCAAAACGGAAGGAGGGCAAGACACTTGATGACATGGAGTTGGATGATGAAGTCAAGCGATTTGTCCGCCGTGGGGGAACTTACTGGAAGCTCCTGACTAAACAGTGCCGGTGGTACGGCGGGGAAACGGTGGAATTCCCGTATAACCAGGTCAGTAGTGTTGAGGGTACGGCTCAACGTCAGGCTGATCAGTTCTCACCCCACAATCTATAGGTTGACACGAACGTCATGATCGATGTGGAGGCCGGTCTCGTCGGTGGCCACGTTGCAAGGCCATCTCTCATGGACAGCCGGGACATTCGTCAGTGGACATCGGATTGTATTTGCGGAGTATGCAACATGCGCCGTGTGCCAGGCGCCAAGGCGCAAATTCCTCTTTTCGGTGACTACAACAAAATAAGTCCTAAGACAGACATCAAGGAGGTCTTGACATGGCATCAGATGCTGCTCTGTCCTGAATCTATTTCTGCTTTCATTTTTAGAACGAGAACCTGGGGTAAGTTTCTTTCCGAACAAAAGAAAAAGAAAAAATCCAAGCCAGAGTGCCAACGGTTAACTCCCGTTAATTATATAGAGCGACTTTACATTAGGAACCTTTCTGAGGCAAAGTTCAATCCTCAAATGATCGAAAGCCTTGTTATGGACCCAATTCAACTCAGGAGGTTGAAGGCTTTAGCTCAAAGCTTTGCTCGCGTCGATAAAGGTGGAAATCAGCTTGTCCATCACCCTTGGAGCGCCGACTTTGTCAAAGGAAAGGGTCAAGGTCTTATCTTCCTCGTAAGTACATAAGTCCCGGGCAAATTAACTTCGTCCTAGGAAGCTAGTATCGGTCTTCTAATTGAGGGCAAATAGCTTCATGGCAGGCCGGGAGTCGGCAAGACCTGCACCGCTGGTAAGGTTACTTGACAACTTGCCGTATTATTCAATAGCCAGGACTAATCAGGAATGATAGAGTCTATTGCCGAGTTCCTGAGAAAGCCGTTGATGGTTCTCACCTGTAGTGACATTGGCACCGACCCTGTCGAAATAGAAGAGAATTTAACTCGAGAGTTCAAAAAGGCCAAGAGTTGGGGCGCGGTTCTGCTCATCGACGAGGCCGATGTTTTCATGGAACGGCGATCAACTAAGGATCTGGAGCGGAACAGCTTAGTAGCAGGTAGGCCCACGTATCCCCATTCTGCTAAGTCGCATGTCTCAACGTCGTGTTAAGGATTCCTCCGAGCACTCGAATTCTATGACGGCATCTTGTTTCTGACAACAAATCGGGTGGGAGCTTTCGATGATGCCTTCATCTCACGCATTCACATCCAGCTATACTATCCTGACTTTACAGATGACCAGCGACAGCAAGTCTGGCAGACCTTTGTCGATAAGCTGAAGCGGGATTGTGGCAGCTACATGAAGCTTGATTCTACTGCCAAGAGCTATCTTAAGTCCAAGGAGGTTCGGGCCATGAAGTGGAACGGACGAGATATTCGAAATGGTAAGTGTTTGTTGTTCACAGGGTATCTCCACAGCTGACAACCCCAAAGCTTTCCAAACTGCGGTCTCACTCGCCGAGTATGACGCAGAAAAGGATGACGACGGGAAGGTTCTCGTGACCGATGATCATTTTCGGGCCGTGGTGGAACTTTCGAGTGACTTTAGAAATTACCTCAACACGCTACACAAGAAGGATGAGGCGCAGAGAGCGGCTTTCCAACATGAACGGTACGATGGGTTTGTGAAGGATCGAGAGTAGCTAGCTGTAGTTTAAACTCGAGTCAGGGAGGATACCAGGGAATTAAACTGGAAACACACTACATCCGAATAACTCTAGTACTAATGAGACAACAATAGGTGTCGGCAAGTAACTGTATTGCACTATTTAAGGGAATTATTGAGTGATAGGCTCGTTACAGAAAACAACCCCTAATCCATAAGTAGCCTAATCTAAGCAGGAATGGACCCCAGAAGACGATCCTTCTCACGTTCCAAAGCCTTTTCGAGTGAGCTAAATGGAATCCCAAACTTGGCCTCTGCTTCCTTCGCAGCCTTCAAGACAGGAGTATAATCCCTGATGTTAGACCAAAGGTGAAACTTCTGAGCAAACAACGTCGTTTTGATCTCTTCAATCTCCGCGGGGGTTCTCTTTCTCAGGCCGATATTCCTCCCACTAACCCTAGCAACAATATCGCGAGCTTCACTGATGGTCAAGTTCTCGCTACCAAGCTCAATTTCTTGCTTATCAAACTTGGCTGGGTTCTGAAGGGCGGCGGCGGCGTATTTCCCAATATCGCTGGCATCAGTTTGGAGCATCTTGGCTCCATCATTGTAGGCGTGAACTAGCTCGCCCGTCTTCGAAAGCTCAGGGAAGTTTCCGATAGAGTTCGGAAGGATGTAATCGATATGGATGAAAGCGGGCCGAAGAATTGTATAGGCCTTAAATCCCGCGGCCCGGACGATATCCTCGACCGTAGACTTGGAGTTGTAATAGTCGAAAAGTCCGACCTCCTTGGTCTCCTGGTTATCCCACATATCCTTGTTCCCAGTGCACAAGGTTGTAGCCGCAACGACAGTCTCGACCCTAGCCTTCTTGCACGCATCAACAATGGTCTGTGCCTGCTGGGCCTCTATTCCTGGAATTGGAAATGTGTTCAAGAAAACTCCCTTGCAACCTTGCGCAGCATGGAAAATGGCGTCGAAATCGGTGCTGTCACCCTTGAAGATGGTGACACCTGGGCGCTGGAGAACAGGATAAGTCTTCTGAGGGTCGCGCACAACTGCATGGACAGTCGCACCCGCGTTAAGAAGGTGTTCGATGGTCCATCGACTTTGGTGGCCGGTTGCCTGAGTAACAAGATAGGTAGCCATGGTGTAAATCTTTTGAGGGAGGAAGAATGTGAGTAGATTCTGAGAGTCCGGATTGTTGAGACATGATCAAGGAGAGACTAAACTGGCTATATATACCCATAAAAAGTGCGCATAGCAAGATGAACGTCATGGCGCTCCCAAGAATATTATTTGCCTTCGATTAGTTGTCTGTCGCAAATACCTTCCGCGCAGCTAAGGTAGATAGAAGCATGCCATCGGCCGTAGGGGTGTATAACCACTAACTCCGAAGTCTTGAAACTCACCTAGCCGTAGTTTGAACGCCGCGGAGCTTGTTGCATAATCAATAAGGATTAACGTGATGTATAGTCCGGTGGATAGCGCTTCAATTTCGTCAGGGTGCGTTGAAAACACCACACGGATTACGATTACTAAGAGTCAGGTCGCGAAAAGTTGCTTCATGTGGGCCATTCACGTTATTTCTTAGCGCTATCCCGCCCGGCACCAAAGCACGCTTGATAGTCCGGGGCAAGCCAAGAGAAACTGTTATATCCGTCGTGGTGCAAGTTTTTGCGACGCAATAAATTAATTGGCTTGATTTTGGTCCTCTAACTCCGGTAGGCATCCACGGGTGTCCACGGACAAGAGAGACGTACATCTAACACAACACCAAGCTCATTCCTTAGCTCTTCCCATATTGTACCAATCTCAATTACAACAAGAACTCTCCCTTTGTGCGATTCACCATGTTGGTATAATACGGCTGAAAATTCAACCATCCCCTGTGCCGCGTTCCAATCCTCTGCTCTGTAAAGTACGCTGTCTCGTGGTCAACCTCCTTCGGCTGATAGTCCTCCCCTTTGGCATGCACAACGGCGTCGATGGCAAGCTGGCTCTGACAGCACTTGTCGAAGCAGATGAACCAGTAAGCCGCCTCGTCAATTGTCTCGCCTACTGACAACAGGCCGTGATTTTGCAAGATGCAGACCTTGTCTTGGGGTCTGAGAGTTGCGGCAATGTTCTTGCCTTCTTCTGAAGAGAGTACTACACCGCCGTAGTCGAGGTTGACGCTATGAGAACCGTAGAAGCGGAGGGAGTCTTGCATCATGGCGGGTAGTTTCTTCCCAAAGACCGAGTAGGCCTTGCCATAGACTGTCTGGCAGAAGAGTCAACTCATGCCTTGCACGCTAGATCTGGACAGTCGTCCCAGTTGTGGAGACGGTTTGCTCAAAAGACTTTCCACTTCAGACAAACGAAAAATTGTGCTTACATGTGCGTGGCAGACGGCATTCACCCAAGGATGGGCCTTGTGAATCTCGCTGTGGATAGAGAAGCCGGCAGCGTTGACAGCATGGTTGCCTTCGATGATCTCGGCATCCTCATTGACAAGCACGAGATCAGAAACTTTGATGTCAGCAAAGTGCATGGCGTAGCTGCAGTTGAAATATTCTAGTTAGCCACCAGCTGGTCGCCATAGTTTTGAAATGATACCTTACGGGTTGATCCAAAAGTGATCTTTTCGAATAGGATCTCGGAGACTCATATGGCCCGCAACCCCCTCATCGTAGCCCCGGTCAGCAAAGACGCGAAAGGCAGCAGCGAGATGCTGCTTACAGTAGCGCTGCTCCTCTTCCGGGGTCTGAAATACAGGAATGGTTGGGACTAAATTACGGCCATCTTTAGTCTTGGCGCCGACTGCCATGGACTTGAGGTCGGTGCCCTTTTTGTTGAAGACCGCTGACTTGCCATCCAGAGCGGCACCGTTGGCGATGGCGCTGGGGCTGTTGATGTCGGCTGTCAAAGCGGGGGCCATGCTGTAAACAATTGCTTCTAAGAACAAAACAATAGGAATAAGGTGGCTAAAAAATATTTACTTTGAACTGCCAGTGGTTGTGGTAGTATGTGGAGTTGGTGAACGTTTACACGGACAGGTGATGGTGTCAAATAGGTACTCTACTATTTAAACATCCCCGAGGCACAAATCTTATGTTGGTAGCAACAATGGATTACGTAGAAAATCTGGTATTCGATATGTTGTCTGTCTCTCCGCCAGGGGAGTCCACTTGTATCCGACTCTCGGGCAAGGCATCATGTCGGACATGTCCGAAGACCCTGGGGGAGCTCGGCGTGGGGCCGAGTCTCGGGTATGACCCCGTCCAATGAAGATGCAGACAATGCAAATGATCAACGACAACCCTCCAGTCTCCTCTCAGCCGTAGGGAAACCCTCCGCCCTAGTTATACGGACAAGCCCGGAGCTGCTCACGGGAACATGCAATTGCTCCCTTTCGCGTTTAATTGCATCACTACTCGTCATTGAGCAACTGCATGGCGTCCCAATCCACCGAACCCCAGTCAATGTTCCCCAGGTCGAGAGGCTGGTCAAGAAACGCGGCCATGGCGGCATCCCACATGTCGGCATGATGATCAACACCCCGGTCCAGCTGCGAGTCCTCAACCATATCCGCCGCCGAGGCCTCTCTGGGACGCCAAGGTTCGGTCCCGGTACGCCGAGCCATCATTGAAGTGTCCACACGACATGCCAAAGTCCGAAAGACGTGAGCATGGTTCTCGACAGGCGGCCACTTCTCAGCAATATACGACAATGTGTCGAGGATGACGCCTGTTGTATACCGGATGTCAAGTGCTCGTATGCCCCAGCTCACAAATCCCTCCTCCCGGGCTCTGTCCCGCTGAATGATGCCACAGTAGAGATTAGTGAAGCCCGCAGACATCATGTCGTGCACGCAGGTCCAGTTCATGATGAGCTTGTCGCTTGTCCGGATTGATTGGTACAGCAGAGCAACTTGTGCGGCTGCTTCGTAGCAATTTTTCAAACATCCTTCGTCACCCCGATCTTTCCTTGCCAGCATCAGAAGTCGAAAGCACTTGAGTCGCTCCCTGTAGTAGTTGAGATCGCGCCAATGCACATGCTCGTAGATGTTTCGTGGATCTGCGAGGACAGGAAACTCGTCGTGCCACATTTGAAGCTTGTCGAGGATCCCGTCAACAGCGTTTCGAAGATCACAGTAGCTACGGTTAGCTGTCGTGCGATATAGCCTTGTCCCGATCATGGATGTTATCTTCCTGAGGCGAATCTGGCGTAACTGGGCTGATACTTCCGACATGCCACGTAACAACTGGGCATCAATATTGCCGCTTTCGATGAGATCGTCGTCGGCGTCAATAGGTAACTAATACGATGTGAGCTCAAAGGTAAGGAGAGAGATTCCACGAAAGTGTACCTCTGCTGTGATATCTTCATCCTGTATTGCCATCGGAACGTTGAGAACCGAGCTGCTGTGACGGTCACTGATGTAGCACGCCCAAAACACTCTTCGCTGCATCTGTTCTGTCATGAGATCGTATCTTTTGACAGCCTTCTTGTGGAAGTTGTTCTCTATGCAAATACGCATAGCAACTCTCGCGAGATCCCATTTGCTACCGACTGTCGAGTGTCAGTATGATGGCCGAGGAACGATTGTTGAAAACCTACTTCCTACGTCATTCTGAAGCGAAAAAAGCAGTATCAGAAGAAGGGCTTGAATATGCTCTAGACTGGATAGGCCAGACGCCTTGTCGAAGTGTTGCATGGCGGAAGCATAGTAATCGACTGGAGAAACATTGTGGAGTCTTTCTCTTACGAGAGAAACCGAGCCAATCGCGAACACCATATGAATCTTGAAATATGCCGATGCAGACAGAGTCTCTTGTTGCGTGTATGCTTGGTCTAGTTCGCGGAGTAGGCTTGGCCGGTGAAGAAACGGATGTAGAAGATGAAGTCCGCCAAAGCTGGCCGAGTCTGTTAGAGACGATCGCACATACAGCGTTCAAGCTTGGGAGATACTCACTAGGAAGAGAATAACTGTTCTGCTACATCTCGCGGAGGGAGAATTGCAAGGTTGACTCTTGTTGCCAGGGCATCATCTTGTGACGGCGCAGAGTTGACTCGGACGCTGAGTAGAGGTACATCTATCTCAGGTGTGGTGACAGCAGCTTCAACTAAGCGGGCCATGCTGCATATCCATTAGAGAGAGACGCTTTCAACGGGAAACCGATAATGATTTACCTTTCAACGCTTCCATCTCCGCGGTATGTCGTTTGCGTTGGAGAGGTAAGGGTTGATGAAGAGCCATGATTTTGCTGGGTCTCAGGCGCCTGGACTACCGAGTTTTCCACAACCTCTCTGAGACGTCTAATTTTCTCATGGAGTTCATCAATATAGCTAAGTGTCGGATATTAGCATGGTAATCTATAAGGAAGGAGTGTCGAATTGGAGCTCCCCACGGATGTAACTCACTTTCTTCGATATTCTCTCCCCGATCTCGAGTCAACCTGATGGCACTCGATCTCTGCTTTGGCGCAATTCTGGCAAACCTTGGGGTCGTTATCGCACTGGCAGCAGAGTCAGCCCCAAATCTATAGGCTCAATCTGGAGAAAGGTCGCACGTACTTTGAGTTTCTTGAGCCTGCATCGCTTACAAGCTATAATGGGCACGACTACCGGACTCCGACCTGGCATATCCCACTTTGCCAAAATTTGCTCTGCCGTTAGAAGACAGTTGCGGTGCCTCAGGGGATCCATCATGGAGAATTATTCCGATCCGGCAAGGACCGAGAAGTTGTTCTGGGGTCGAAGGATGCGGGGGCTCGACGACAAGCTTGGTTAGCTTTCTCGCCTTATCGCATACGCGGGACACAGAAACAACCTCACCCGTACGTACTCCTCTCGGCTCCTTCAACATTGTTTACCCGATACAAACTCTTCAGCCTTTTATACCTGCATGATGAGCGGTCGCCGTGCCGACCAGGCGTTAAACACGGCCTGTCAACGATGCAGGAGGCGGAAAGTCAAGGTGAGACGCGTAATCGGTTGCCCTGAGTCACTTGCATCTAACTTTCGTTGCCAAGTGCGACCTTAAATCCCCCAGGTGCACCAACTGCACTCGCGCAGATGTTCGTTGCGTCAGCGCAGGCCTTAATTCCAGCCGTGCAGCTAGCTCACTTCCTCCAGGGTTTGTACCCAGCCTCCAGTCTTTATGGCGCTTGAAGGCTCCGTTCTCTGACACTGTTTTGGGCAGATATCTCGAGAGCCTGGAAGCTGAGCTGTCCCAGCTCCAAGCCCAAGCTGCAAGGGCAGAGCAAGGATCAATTTCAGGAACCAACCCGCAACCTGAGCCTGGTTCCACTGGCACATCTGTGCCCAGAGAGCTACAAGATGGCGTAACTCCATTTGACTGGTCCACGATTGGCGAGGTTGACTCTGGAAAGCTTCACCCACGGCTTGCCTATGGCATCAAGAATATGGTCCGCGACGCTCTGTCTATCGATAACAGCGTCCCTTTTCATTCTCGAGAGCCCAATTCCTTATGCTCTGGGGTACCCAAATTACCGTTCCCACCTCATGATCACCCGCTCGCACCCGAATACTTGACCTCTTATTTTGACCATGTGCACAGCTGCCTACCATTTCTCCACGAGAATGAACCTACGGAGCTTTTAGACCGTCAACGGCTTTCAAGCGATATGAGCTCGCCAATTCTTCCCATGGTACTTGCTATCGGGGCAATTCTACGCCCAGGCCGCAATCCCATCACTACGTACAACGCTATTGTGTTTCATAATGCAGCCATGGAAAGGTTTGAGTCATTACCGCCGTCCTCCTCGATCCAAACTGTGCAGTTCTTACTACTAGCCACCATCTTCTCGATATATAGTCCGACCGGGGGGAGCACGTGGCATCTCCTAGGCTTGGCAATCCAAGTCTCGATCACACTTGGTCTCCATCATCGCAGAGGCATTGTACTCCAAAGAGAGGACCGGCCGGTAGCCGAGAATATTTTCTGGTCTATTTATATTCTTGATAGGTAATCAGTCTAGCTGGTGGGTGAGACCGAAACATGGCTTACAGGTTCAAAGGCTCATTTCAGCGACACTTGGTCGACCGTACGGAATTGTTGACCAGGATATCACCACCGAGGTATGTTTCGCCATGTATTTTTTGACGTAATATTCTCACATGCTAATTCGATAAAGCTCCCAGCGAAAGAAGATATACCGAGCAATATCTGGTATCTTACCCTGTTAGCTCGCGCTTCCTCTCAATCTACCGCAGTAGCTCTCGGATCGAGCCCACTAAACGACGACTTTCGGCAAACATGCTCTGAACTCAGTCAAAGGCCTCTTCCGGGAGGGTATTGCGACGTCTTTGGGTCCATTGCTTTCCAGTTAGTGGTCTTGGCAGCATCTGACGTCTCAAACATGAAGAAATATCCGAACGTGCAGGTCGAGAGTCTGCAGAACCAGCTCAAGATGCACCGGCTATGGCTGTCCCATTGTCAAGCCCAAAAGAGAGATTCCGCTCCTTTCCCATGGGTGTCTGGATACACAATATTCCACGCTGTTGTCTTACAAAAATGCGCACAGCGTTTACATGCACTGGATAGCTTAAGTGAGCGAAACGAGACGGCCGATGCATCGGTCTTGCCTGGGGTGGCTAACGACTGTCTTCTGTCCATCTCTTTCAGCTTTCGAGGACTTGAGAGTTTGGTCAGATTATCTAGATACTTACTCAGCCCTTCTAGAGCCCAAGAAACTGTAAGTGAGCCTATCCGAGGCATGATCACTAAGTTGATTGGGGCCACAGGAAGTGGACGACCTAGAAGCTGTGCAAAGCGAATCTATTAGAGCAGCAGTGACGACGTTGATCAGCCTCACTCCACGCAGCACTGTTTGACACGAACAACTGTTCAACGCCAGCAATACGAGAAAATTCATGACTCACGCTCGGAAAGTACATCTCTCAAGCCGTTTGCGAGGAAGCGGGCCGGGCCCGTCTCAGTGGCATTGTTTAGTTGGCCCCGGGGATATCCTACGATCGACGGCAGCCTTCTGACAAGCCCGAACATGGTTGGGGCCCTTAATAAAAGCAGACTCTTTGTACCGAATGTGCAATTGCGTCGTGGTCTAACGCTTTAGAGACGCGTCGAAGGAGTAGTAGGAGCGGCGGTGCAGATTTTGACACCGTCCTGAATACCAAGATCTAAATTCGAGCCAACAAGTCGATAATATTTGCGCTAATAGAGCGCACAGCAAGCCCCTGGTTTTCCTAATTAGTTGTGTCCGTTCTATGACATATCTCTATCAAGACAACACTTAGCGCCAGACTCTTTATGCTCCTTGTCTAGCGCCATCGTTGCGCTGTCAAGATTGGAAGAGTTTTCCTCACACAGATAGCTGGCATTCCAGCATACCATCACGAGGTTACTATCAAGGCTTATTAGGGATCTGCCCGTGCTTGGGACTATAATCTGACTCAGGCGACTGTTTCACTGCGCCCTTTGACTATAGCCGAGGGCGGCCGCCCGACATGCTGGACGTGGAAGGTCGGCACATCGGCATCACCAGGGAACCCGATCAACCACTAATGATGCAGCATCGTCTGTGGAGCTACGATTTTGATACTCCCTAAATAGAGTCAACTGCCGAGTTGCAAGGGGTAAACTACCAACCATCGGCATCTCAACACCTGCTCCACTACCGTGGCCGCTACACCTAGGAGGAAATATTTCCTTTATTACTTTAGGAGACTACTTAAATAAGATCAATGCTGAGAGGAATATGGGACGTCGTCGATTGCGTCGAATTCAACCCAAACAAAATTCTTCCTTTAAAATGATCGATCCAGAGTCGGTAGGAGGAGCGGTTCAACAGGAAGAAACGTCCATAGCATGTCCTCTGCGCTAACGCTATCTAAAGGCGTCGTTGTCACGATCTCGAGTCTGTGATATTAAATGAAATCCACGCGGAGCTAGGTCAGCCTCGCCTGAACAGGGGCTAACAGGCTTAGAATGGCCGGTCCAGTGTTTTGGAGTGACGGTGTAATAGTCAACGAAGGTCTGCACAGAATATGGTCGTCGTAAGCAACTGCGCAAATATGGAAGTTTACTAATGCAAGCTCATAGGGCTGCCACATAGCTTGGCTCGAAGGAGAGGATTATACACTAAAACATCGGTCAGAGAACGGCACAGGGGTTTATGACGCTGTGGTCGATCTGATTTGGCAATTTTTATCGGTACTATTGCTAAAAATCCCGTAGTTGTGGTAATGCTCTTGTCTATCTCTACGGGGCTCTACCAATAGGTGGTCAGCTTGCAGGGATGTGTTTGAGCAGCGGCCGCTCTGGTTCTCCACTTTTGACATCGATGGCCTCACCCGACAACGGAGCAGTTGACCTGGTGGGTGTGGCCAATGTGTAATCATGGCATCAAACTACAACGGCAGATATTCCATTGTACAGTGTAGCCAGAGTATAAATAACGGTAACTATCGCGAACATGTAATCGCGTCTACACACTCTCAGCATACAATCACATCTACACCAGACTCTGCAATCAACATTTACAAGTCATATCTTGGACAAACAGCGCCAATCCGCCTTATAAACACCATGCTCGTCACTGCCGGCCACCAATACATCTTTGCAGCCATTGCGGCGCTTCTCGCCGGTAAAGCGATTGCTGTTGGCGACGGCGCCTGCAACCCTGTGTCCCCTGCCTGCGTAGATGTTATCGCTTCCTCGGACTGCAATGCCAGATCCTTCACCAATTTCGTCCCCAACTGCAGCGGCGAATGCATCAATGTCGGTTCATACACATCCGTCAACTTACACAGAGGCGTCTTCTCCAATGTCGATTGCACATTGTATTCGGATGGCAACTGTCAGAATGTCATTCCAGGGGCGGAACACGTCGAGAATACTTGTCAGATTATTACTCCAGCGCAGGCTGGAAACAGTATGAAATGTTTCTTTGCCTGCTAAGGAGACACTATCGGCGGAGATTCGGCTTTGGAGCGGACAGGATAGGTTGCAGGGTTAGGTAGCAGAGGGCGGACATTGGACTTGCATGGGATTGCGTCGAAATGGCCGTGAGGAGGAGCTAGTTTATGTAGGCTGAATTCAACCTACCGCATTTATTAGTATCTTCACATGTTCATCTGCCTAAAGACCATATATTGTCATTCCCAGGCGATGTTATGCAGTAGTTAATTACAAAATCGATCGTAGTAGAAAATTCTTCTTCCTACCTTGCTTTTCTTAGAAGCAAGAAACTCTTGGAACTCTTTATTGCCTCACACCCGCTGCAACAGGCAATCAATCCCACAGCAACCCGTAGAACATAGCTAACCCCGGGGGTATCCGACGATCGACGCCAGCCTTCGGACAAGCCCGAAGATCTCCAGCCGAGAGAACCTTGGCCCCAACCATGAACCATCTGCGCATTCCCCGCAATTTGAATCCCCGTGGGGTATGTATGCACAATCATCAGGGGCCCGGGTGTCTAGTTACAACTACATCGATCTTTCGGCGAATAAAAGGAAGCCTGTTTCTCTCATCTCCAGTCTCAACATCAGTTCACAGATCAACCGATCTTACCGCCGATCTTACCGCATTTGATCTTGCCCTTCTTCGCCAAATACTAATTACGCCTTTGACTCGTCATGTCTCCGACGGCAGCCAGTCCACCCGACAGCACGTTGGAAAAGGTTGATCCAGCCAGCGAGATTGAGAATGTACCCGTGTTTGGCAATCTCTCGCTAGAAGATGCTCGATGGCTAGCTCAGTTCCCAGAAGATAAGAAGAAGAGGGCCGTGAGAAAGGTGAGAGGAGGATGCCCGATCACACGTACGATGGTAATGCTAACACAACTGATGCAGGTTGATGTTCGGCTGATCCCACTGCTGACTTTACTTTACCTTTTCTCCTTCATTGACAGAGCTAATATCGGTAAGTTCTGCCACCGCGGTCTGCGCTTTGGGCACGCTACTAACCATGAGAACTGCAGGAAATGCAAACATCAAGGGCATGTCGCATACACTGGATCTGTCAGGGACTCAGTACAACATTGCCCTTTCCATCTTCTTTATTCCATATGTCTTGCTTGGTAAGTTCAAGCTGCTGTGACCATCAAGTTACACTGTAATTGACAACGATGCAGAGGTCCCGAGCAATTATATCCTCAACAAGTTCAAGCGGCCGTCACTCTACATCGGGACAATCATTGTGCTTTGGGGGTCTATGACTACTACCTTGGGCACAGTGCGTAACTTTGGAGGACTCGTAGCCGTTCGCTTCATGTACGGTTACACCATATATCCCCTTCAGGATAAAGATCGCTCACTGGTATCAGGCTCGGAGTCACCGAAGCAGGCTTCTTTCCCGGGGCAGTCCTGATCATCTCCAAATGGTATCTGAAGAATGAAACGCAGACCCGAATCGCGCTGTTTTATACGGCTAGCGCCCTCGCCGGGGCCTTTTCTGGGTTACTCGCCTTTGGTATCGCTCGGATAGATGGAGTAGGCAACTATGAAGGTTGGAGATGGATCTTCATCCTTGAGGGCCTCGCTACAGTTCTCGCCGGCGTTCTGACATTTTTCTGTCTCATCGACTCCCCCGAAAGGTCTGGGAAATGGCTCGACCCCGACGAGATCAAGTTTCTTCAACTCCGGCAACTGGCACAGAGCGGCAACCAGGTCACGCACACGAAGAAGGGCATGGACTGGAAGATCCTCCGTTCCGTCATCTGCGATTGGCAGATCTATCTTCAAGCCCTGATCTACTGGTCCAATACCGTCCCCAACAACGCCCTCAAGTTCACCATGCCACGCATTATTCGAAACATGGGCTATACCTCCTCCCACGCGCAGCTGCTAACCATTGGCCCTTACTGCGCTGGAGCTGTTAGTGCTTACCTGTCGGCCATCTTTGCGGACAAGTTTACCTGGCGCATGCCCTTTATCGTCGCCCCGCAGCTTATCGTCGTCTGTGCCTACGGCATCTTATTTGGTCTCGCAGGAGACATCAAGAATAACATTCCGGCTTGCTTCTTTGCAGTTGTGCTGGCTTGTATAGGTCTCTATCCGATCAACCCTGGTGGCAATGCCTGGACAGTCAACAACTTGGCTGGCCCGACAAAAAGAGCGATGGGGATTGCGTACATGATTTGTCTCGGAAATCTTGGTGGAATTATTGGGAGTTACATCTTTATCGAGGACGAGAGTCCCAAGTATCCGACTGGGTTTGGCACATCTTTGGCTTTTGCTGCGGCAGGTGTCGCGGCTTGTCTTGTCCTCGAAGCTGGATATCATATAAGTAACAAGGCGAAGGCTAAGATGAGCGAGGATGAGATCCGAAGCAGATTTACCGAGGAGGAGCTTGAGGAAATGGGAGATCGGTCTCCTCTGTTCCGATATACTCTTTAGATATTGGAGTTTTGCATGGCCATAGATCCCTTCAATTAGAGCTATTTGGAAAGTAACTCAATTTCCACCATCGGAAACCAGTCAAGTCCAACCTTGTAGAGATAGTAGTGCAAGAAGATGATGGAGTAGTTTGCTAGCATTCCGAAATTTCTATGTCACCACCGCTTCTATCCATACGCCATATCGTAACCTTCTAAGCCTTGGCCGCAAGCAACACCT
The DNA here is from genome assembly GCA_000966855.1 of Fusarium sp. JS1030. NCBI lineage: Eukaryota > Fungi > Ascomycota > Sordariomycetes > Hypocreales > Nectriaceae > Fusarium > Fusarium sp. JS1030. The sequence continues at coordinate 26,722 of JWIW01000098.1, forward strand.
TGACCTCGTCAAACGCCTTGATGATAGAGTCTTTGTGGTCCGTCTCCCAGTCCTTCTTAGTAGCATCTCCAAGCTTGCCCTCACCAATAGCAGCAAAGGCATCCGGGCCCAAGCCCCCGTGGAAGGGCAGCTGCGGCCGCGTCTCAACAACATTGAGGCCCATCATGGACAAGCTATGCTTCAGCTGATCAGAAGCAAAAGTGCCTCCCTGCATGCCGTATGTGACGACAGCTAGGGGCTTGCCCTTCCACTCATTCATCAAGTAGTCGATGGCATTCTTGACACCGCCGGGGGTGCCGTAGTTGTATTCGGGGCTGACAAAGATATACCCGTCGTGCTCGCCAATGGCAGCACTCCACTTCTTGGAGTGCTCGTGAACGAATTGGCCGCGCTCGGGCACGTTGGCCGGGATGGTCTCTTCGTCGAACACGGGGAGGTTGAAGTCGGCAAGGTCGATAAAGGCTAGGTTTGTGCCCGAGAGCTCGCCGTTGTCTTGGATGATCTTTTGGACTGTTTCGGCTACGCTCTTGCCGATGCGGACCTTTCGTGTGCTAGCGGCGATAATTGCGATTGAGGGTGCCATGGTGAGGTATGAGGATGAGTTGGTGTTGATGTAAGTGTCAGAGGTAGGAATAGGCCCTGTTGTCTTGAACTGATGATTCTGTTTTCCTTTCTTCAGGTACAGGTACATCAAGCTTTATTTATGTCTCAACATGGCGGCGACTTAGTTCCATCATTTGCCTCCCAAGCTCACGCCGACACGCGCGCTTCGTGCCATTTTGCGTGGTAGAGCACTCAACCGTGGCCGTCGCGCGCGGCTCGGGCATTACTCCCTCGACCCTCAATCTCACCAGGAAAAATAGTCGGGTAATCGATAAGCATTCCAACTAACACATGATTTATCTTTCCGCAATACCGCGCGGGTAATGAATCGATCGCTCACTATTATTCAGCTGTGTGAGCAGCCATCCAAACTCCGCAACTCCGCTACTCCGCAAGTTGAGCCTCCTTAAAATACTACGTCACCCCATGCACATTGGAGCGGCGATGGGGCGCATGGGGTAGCCTCAG